>SJYT01050211.1:175484-187910 GCA_006410635.1 Cephalophus harveyi | reverse complement strand
CTTGGACTGCAAGGAGATCCAACCAGTCCATTCTGAAGGAGATCAACCCTGGGATTTCTTTGGAAGGAATGATGCTAAAGCTGAAACTCCAGTACTTTGGCCACCTCATATGAAGAGTTGACTCATTGGAAAAGACTCTGATGCTGGGAGGGATTGGGGGCAGGAGGAGAAGGAGGCAGAGGATGAGATGGCTGGATGGCCTCACTGACTCGACGGACGTGAGTCTGAGTGAACTCTGGGAGTTGGTGATGGACAGGGAGGCCTGGCATGCTGCGATTCATGCGGTCGCAAAGAGTCGGACACGACTGAGCAATTGAACTGAACTTAACTAACAAAGACTGAACTCAAGTAGGCACATAAAAGCTGGTCATTATTATCTTTACTTTTCTCAAATTCTTAGACTGCCAAAAGATTTCAGTAACACAATATCTAACAAAGTCAGCATCCATATGAAGACCCGAGATGACTAGCCCCAAAATAATCTAGAATGTCATGAGCAGTGAGCTTGTGAAAACTAAACACATTTTGTTCTTAAGATGTTTCTCTTAAATATGTTAGTATTTTGGTGCCATTTAGGTATAAGCATAACTGTTACGTAAAGAATAAAATAAAATTGCAGAATGCCAAACTTTCACAACCATATAAATGTACCTTCCATGGGATGAATGCTCTGATAAATTTTGGTGGAAAGATCTGTTTAGTATTTGTTGCTTAAAGATACTATTTTAGGCAAGGAAGAGCCATGGGCATCAGACAGGTTACCAGCAGCCACTGGGAGTTTAGTAACTTCCTGCTGACCAATGCAAAATATCTGTGCTTTTTATTTACCATTTAAGAATTTTCTGTGTATTTTTCTACCCATATCTTTGTGTTTAATTTTTATTTTGAGCTATTAAACCCCTGGGCCAGAGGGTGAATCTTGAATGTTGCCTTTTATACATCTTGTCCCATCTTTTCATGGTTAATTTCTCATTGCTGCCTGGGGTTCCTTTGGGCTCTTATCTGAGAATAGTATGACTTTAATATTATTAAATAACAAACAGGTATTATTCTGGTGTAGCTGCTCCCTGACAGAATTCTGATAGATTTCATTTATCAGAATTGATCTTTTTGTTGCTTCTTTTGCCCAAAATGCCCCCTACAAAATGGCTTGTTTGTCTTTGCAGCCCTTATGTATAGCCTCTCAGAAATATGTCACTTCTGCCTCTCTTGATCTTCCTAACCTGTATCATGATAAGTTGATGACCAAGGCATCTTCTTGGACAACTGGAATGAAACAGGGAGAAGAGACCCAGATCCACATGTAAGGCTGAGCTGATACTAATGAATTTAATTTGCCTACTTTATCTACCTGTCACCTAGAGACTGAGGTAGTGTTTCTAAAGGGAGACCTTGACCATCAAACTTTAAAAAATAATGCCTAAAAGCTATTGGAATTTCTTCTATTTAATCAAAATCTAACACAACCAGAGATTAATATTTTAATCTACTTCAAATTACAAAAACACAATAGTATATATTAATATTACCTCTTTAGAATTATAATGTTTCATATGTATAAAACAACCAATTTCCAACTGTTATTTTTTACCTTTATTTCTCATGAATCCAAAAATAGCTCCAATTTCACTCCTAATATGATTGGGTCTGGCTCTAAAATATATTGCATTATCAATATACTTCTCTTTATATTCGCTGCTACCATTGTAGTCAAAACTATCATTGTTTCTTACCTAGAACATTAAAGTAACCTCTACCATTTCTCCCTGCTTCCTTTCTTGCCCCATCAAGTTTTCCATAGAGCAGCCAGTATAATATCCAAAAAAATATAACTTATGTCAGCATTTACCACTGCTTATGATACCCCAGTGGTACCCCATTGTAATTTGACTAAAGTTCAATATTATGTAGCCTACATGATTCTCAGTGATTTGGCCTCTGCCTTTAATGCCTTCTATAACACTCTATCTCTTGCTCATTATGCTTCAACCACTCTGACCTTCTTATCATTTGACAGCTCTACAATTATTCTCACTTCATAGTCTTATACTGAAAATGTTCACCAGTTATCTCTTTACATGGTCATTTTTTCATTTGATTACATACTTGATTACTTACCTCAAGCCTAAGCAATCATCTAAAGTAGCACTCTTGGCATTTCCCTGGTGGTTCAGTGGTTAAGAATTTTCCTTGGAATGCAAGGGATCCAGGTTCGATCCACGGTCAGGAACTAGGATCCCACATACCCTAGGTCAACTAAACAACTAGAGAGCCCCATGTCATCAAATATAGCCAAACAGATAAATAAATTAAAACAATATTACTTTTAAAGAAATTTTAAAAATAGCACTGTTTATGTCAATCATTCAAGTCTGTGTGATAAACTGCATCATTGGTTCCAATGATTCATCTTCCCTGCATTTTTTCTTTCTCTAGCTTCATTTTGGGGCAAAGTATGTATCTTGGCTCCTTAACTTTTGGTTTGTCCATTAATTTCCTTTCACTAGTAGTATATGAGTATAAGTGACAGCTTGCCAGTTTCAAACCCATCACCTTAGAAGATCTCCCTTGTGATGTGCTTCCTTACTCATCTAGCATTGCACTTCATGGAACATGTTCTAGATAGCCCTCTGCTTTAAAGAAAATGAGAAATCTATGGAACACATCCACCCAGCTGCCCCAGAGACAGGTAGGGCTATGCCAGTCCCTACGAGCTGAAGCCAAGACACCTATCTGAGCCAAGCCTGAATCAGCTAAGCCTCAAACACCCTCTGATGAAAGTAATTTCTCTGCAAGCTACTAAGCTTTGGATTGATTTGTTACACATCTTTAATTTTGCTCTAGGTTACTAAAATGCTGTGTTTTTAGAGCACTTACCAGAAAGGTACTTTAACTTATTTTTTTACTTATTTATGTGTCTTCACTATTACTAGACTGTAAGTTTAATAGGGACAGGAATCTTACCTGTCTTGTTTTCCCTGAACCTATAATAAATAAATACTGACTGGCACACCAATCACATACTACATATTCAATAAATCTTTGCTGAAAGAAGCAATGAATTGTTGAAGCAGTTTTACCAAAGGGCCTAATTAGCAATGTAGACTTGAGGGAAAACTGGAAAAGAATTCACATAACCATGTAAATAGAATCATTGGAAAATAAAACTCTGAGGAAAGGTTAAAATCTATTGATCCCAATTTTTCTATTAGCAGTTAGGCTTAGGATATCAAAGATATGAGGTCATGCAGAGGCAAAGGGTACAAAATTGGTAGAAGGTGGAGCTGATTTTCAAGTGTTTGTAACATGATATTTTGTGATAAAACCTCAAAGCTAACCTTGAACAGAACTGAACTTTCAAGGAACAATTCTCTTAATCTAAGTGCTCTCAGTTTCACCGCACCTCTTAAGTGATGTATTTACTGAGTGTTTTGTATAAGAACATACATCAGTCTCCAACACAAACTGGTCTAAACAACAGAAAATGGACTTGTTCTCATTTTAAAAATATATAAAAGAAGAGTAAATATTCAGAAGAGTAGGCTTTTGCAATTCAGGAATAACATTGAGGGTCTGTTTTTTTTTTTTTTTCCCTCTCTAGACTCTTTTTGTAGTCAGGGTCATCCTAAGGCTGACTTCCTCCCTTGTCACCAGGTAATTGCCTAGAGCTCCCAGGCTATGTGACTCATGCTTCTTGGTCCATGTCAAACTTTTCCTTTTTCTCCAACCTTTGAACATAAGTCTTGGCTTCTACTGTGACTTAGTATCTTAGTATGTGACTCCTCACTCCCAGACAAGTCATCACAGCAAAGGGAATGTCATGCTCTAACTGGCTTATTTTTGGTGGTGGTATCATTCCTGGAGACAGAGGAATAAATTAATCTCATTCAAACATATAGGCTTTAGGAAGTGTGTGCGGTGGGAGGACAGAGCTTCAGGGAGTTCCCACAGTGCTATCTTCTGTCTCTTGGCATCTCTTTTTCTAGAAACATTACCTGTGGTCTGACTCTATCTGGAACTCTACTTAGCCAACCGTATCTCCCCTCCTACCAGCTCCAGAAAGTCCCCTATCTACTTATTACTTGTATGTTTATATGACTTTGATATCTGAGCTACCTTTTTCCTTTAGATAGAAGCTAAAGCAAGCAGAATATGGCCTTCCCAAAGAAGTTCATTCCAATTCCAAAGAAGGGCAATGCCAAAGAATGTTCAAACTATCACACAATTGAACATATTATACATCCTAGTAGGGTCATGCTCAAAATTCTTCAAGCTAGGTTTCAACAGTATTTGACCTGAGAACTTCCAAATATATAAGCTGGATAGAGAAAAGGCAGAGGGACCAGAGCCAACATCAGCTGGATCATAGAAAAAGCAAGAAAATTCCAGAAAAACATCTACTTCTGCTTCATTGACTACACTAAAGCCTTTGACTGTGTGGATCACAACAAACTGTGGGAAAATCTTCAAAAGATGGAAATACCAGATCACCTTATCTACCTCCTGCAAAACCTGTATGCAGGTCAAGAAGCAACAGTTAGGTCAGATAAGAAACAATGGATTGGTACCAAACTGGGAAAGGAGTATGCCAAGGCTGTATACTGTCACACTGCTTATTTAATTTATATGCAGAGTACATTATGTGAAATGCCAGGCTGGATGAAGCACAAGTTGGAATCAAGATTGCCGGGAGAAATATCAATAACCTCAGATATGCAGATGTCACCACCCTTATGGCAGAAAGTGAAGAACTAAAGGGCCTCTTGATGAAAGTGAAAGAGCAGAGTGAAAAAGTTGGCTTAAAACTCAACATTCAGAAAACGAAAATCATGGCATCTGGTCCCATCACTTCATGGCAAATAGATAGGGAAACCATGGAAACTGACAAACTATTTTCTTGGGCTCCAAAATCACTGTGGGTGGGAACTGCAGCCATGAAATTAAAAGATGCTTGCTCCTTGGAAGAAAAACTATGACAAACCTAAACAGAGGGTTAGAAAGCAGAGACATTACTTGCTGACAAACATAGTCAAAGCTACGGTTTTTCCAGTCGTCATGTATAGATGTGAGAGCTGGATGATAAAAAAGGTTGAGCACCAAACAACTGATTTCTCCAAACAGTGTGCTGGAAAAGACTCTTGAGAGTCTCCTGGAGAGCTAGGAGATCAAACCAGTCAATCCTAAAGGAAATAAGCCCTGAATATTCATTGGAATGACTGATGCTGAAGCTGAAGCAGAATACTTTGGCCAACAGATAACAAAGAGCCAACTCACTGGAAAAGACCCTGATGCTGTAAAGATTGAAAGCAGGAGAAGGGGATGACAGAGGATGAGATGGTTGGATGGCATCACCGACTCAATGGACATAAGTATGAGCAAGCTCTGGGAGATGATGAAGGACTGAAAAACCTGGCATGCTGCAGTCCATGGGGTTGTGAAGAGTTGGACACAACTGAGTGAGTAAACAAAAACAACAAAGAAGTTGATGTCCTAGTCCCCAGGACCTGCGAGCTGTTCAACCGAGTAAAAAAAGTGAATCGAGACTGCAGACAGAATTAGTCCTACTAGTCAGCTAACCCTGAGATGCGGAGATTATCCTGAGAGTATTTAAGTGGTCCAAAGTTAATCATAAGAGTCTATATACGTAGAAGAGTGAGGGAGAAGAATTAGAAAGAGATGTGAAGATGCTATACTGCTAGTTTTTGGAGGTCAAAAATTGGGTCAGCAAGGAATTGGAACCTCCCCAAGAGCCTCCAAAAGGATCCAAAGTCCTCTGACACTGATTCTGGTTCACTGACACCTCTTTGGAATTATAAAATAATATATTTCTGTTGTCTTACACCTCTAACATTGTGGAAATTTGTTACAGAAGCAATAGGAAACTAATACAGAAATAAATATACTTTAATGCATTTGTTTTCCTTTGTCCTTCTAAGAAAATGTCCTGCCTAAAAGGAAGAGGACTACAGCTAAAACAAAAGGAAACCGTCTATAATGAAGGTTCAGCACTGGACTTTGCTACTGACCCTGTTCTCAGAACTTGCCAGCACGTTATCATCTCAGCCAGTCAGAAACGGGTTTGAAGCCACTCTTCCGCTTCTTCCTCCTGCTTCGAGGCTGCACTTCCTGTCAACAACGGGCATCCCCTGCCCTGTGTGAGCTCTGTCAGACACTTTGGTTCCAGATCATGGCCTCTCGTGAGCTGAGTGTCCTTCACCTTTCTAGCCTCAGTTTCTTCATCTCGGAAAGGTGACTAGTGACGTTGCTCACCTCATGGAAGGTGTGTCAGTTTACCATAGCGGCCCAAACTGACTACCTTCCATAGACTGCGTGGTTTAAACAACAGAAACTGACTGTGTCATAGTTCTGAAAGCATATCTAGATGGCATCCAGTTTGGTTTCCTTTGAGACCTTCCTCTTTGGCATGCAGGATGGCCATCTTCTCCCTGTCCTCTGACGGCCATTCCTCTGTGGGCATGTATCCCTGGTGTTTCTCTGTGTGTCCCAAGTTTTCTTCCTATAAGGACACCAGTCATATTGGGTTAGGGCCTATTCTAAAGACCTCAATTTAAAGGAGTCACCTCTTTAGAGATCCCTCCAAATAAAGTCACATTCTGAAGTATGGGGGGGTGAAAACAACAACATGCAAGTTTTGTAGCAAGTGGGAAGGGGCTATGATCAATCAGAAGCCCTTTAGCAGAGTGCCTGACTCACCTAAATAAGTGTTGTCATGATTACTTTCTGATAAGACAGTAATATTTTATTAATGAACACAGCTGCTATAATCTCAGAAAGGGAATATGAAAGCTGGGATTGAAGCTCTGAGTAGTGGAGAGCTGGAGAAGATCAGAAGGGACAGAGGTTGGAGGTCAGTGGGCTGGGACGTAACATACCTGGTTCTGCTATCCAATTTCACTGTCTGAAAAGCACAGCCAGTTTCTTAGCTGGCTTATACAAAAGACATATATGTGCTGCAAGCCCAACTCATTTAGTGCACAGAGAGAAATGTCCTTCAGAAGCAGGTGCAGCTAAATATAGTTCAGGCTGCATTGAAGGTGCAGCTCCCAGCTTCACAATTCTCTCCCAGGCCTCACAAACCTCCTAGACTTCAAGGTAGTCAAGCTAAAAGCCGACCCACTCAGCTTTTGATAAAGATTGATACCAGACATATACACTGATGTCTTGGGATTTGATTCAGTTAATAATGAAGGGATTTATTTTTTTAAAGTGTGAAGGATGATAATAATAATAATATCACACAATCATTTGCCATAGTCTTACAATATCTAGACATTGCTTGTAGCAATTTAGGCATTTTATTTTGTTTGCCTATCCAATACATATTTGTTCCTTTGTGCCAGACTCTTTTCTGGTTTCTAGAGATACTGCAGTAAATAAGACATACACAATTCTTTCCATCAGGAGGTTTACATATTAAGCAGAAATAGAAGACATTAAATATATATGTGTGTGTGTGTATGTGTGTGTATGTGTATATATATAATACCAATTGATGGAAAGCATTGTGGAGAAAATAAAGCAGAAACAATGAGTAGAGGGATGCTGCAACTCTATAGAGGTTGGAGGAGGGATGCTCACTGAGAAGGTAACTTTGAACAAAGATTTAAAGGAGGGGAGGAGAAGGTATGAGTCACAAGGAAGAGAATGTTCCAGGAAGAAGGGAGAGCATTTCAAGGATCTGAGGTGGTAACGTGCCTATGGTGCTCGGTCATTAGGACACATATGGTATCCAAAAAGGAGTGAGAGGATGAGAACCAGACCAATGAGGACATGAAAGGGAATGGGAATGCACTGATGAGGTGGGGTATTATCAGACTGTGTAAGGACTTGTCATTTTATTCTGTGCAGATAGACAGCCAAAGGAGGCTTCTGAACAGGGGAACCAGCTGAGCCGCAAGGGAAGCTGTGGCATGAACTGACTAATGTTAAAAGACATCACCCTGGTGCTCTGTTGAAACTCTAGAGAGGCAGATATGATATTCAGATCCAATCTGTTGAACACCAAAGCTGGGGTCTTTCATCTGCTTTCATTTTTACAGTGTGTGTTCTTTTCACAATGCTCTCTGTGCTGCAGGAACAATGAGCATGAATTTGTATCCTTCATTCAGATGCTCAGAATGCCAACCTTCTCTCTCAGGTATGCCTTTTAACTGTCCTCCACAAAAGCTGTTGAGCACAGGAGGTGTTCTTATTGTCTGCTCTCATCTTGGGATTGAACCATTTCTCCACTCATACTTAAAGTAATGCACCAAGTGTTTAAGAAAAACGGAGGATAGCCAGCACCCCCACCCTTGGTCCGTGGAAAATTAATCTTCCATGAAGCTGGTCCCTGGGTCCAAAAAGGCTGGGGACTAATGATCTAGGGAATCTCATCTCATACAAAGATTTTAAACACCACGAAGACCTGGTAATTTCCAGATATAAATCTCCAACCCCATTTAAGTAGCAGACTCATGTCTGATTCAGATCACTTCTCTGAACTTCTTCAATTTGTATAGCCATCTAATTACTTGACATTTTGTTTCATACATTTAAAAGACATCTTGAACATAGCATGTCTAAAAGAGACTCTTAATTTCCCATCTCAAAATCTGTTCTTCCATCTATAGATCCCATTTACTTCATTGCCCCACATTCCTCTTCTTCCTTCAGAGATAATATCTAATTTCTCAGCAAGTAGTTTTACCCTCACCTTCAAATTATCTCCTAAGACTGATGTTTTACTACCCCTGTCATGACCACCTTCATTTACACCACTCTCATCTTTCACCTTGACTAGTGCAATAGTTCTCCTAACTACTTTTGTCTTCTGTTCTTTCCTAATATGGTCAACTTTCACTCAGCAACCAGAGTGATGTGTTATAAACAAGTATGCAGGGCAACAACTAAATCACAAAACCATGGTGGGTCAAGATGTGAAGCAACTCTAATCTCATTATTGGTAATGAGTATGCAAAATATGCAGCTACTTGGCAAACACTTTGGGAGTTTTTCCTACATTTATACATTTTCATGCACTCATCACATGACCTAGTAATCCTACTTCTTGGTATTTACCCAAGTAAAGCGAAAATGTGTTCACACAAAAATCTGTTTGTGGATGTTTATAACAGATTAATTTTTAAGTCAGAAAAACAGAGGAAATACTTGGAAACAGGTAAATTATGGTACATCTATTCAACAGCATACTACTATTCAGTAATAAAAAGGAGCAAACTATTGATACACTTAACAATGTGGAGGAATCCCAATTGCATTAAGCTAAGTGAAAGAAGCCAGAATGAAAAGCTATTTACTATATGATACCATTTATACGATATTCTGAAAAGGCAAAACTGTAGTGATAGTAAAAAGATTTAATGAGGGTAGAGGTTAGTGCAAATGGACACTGGCAATTCTTTAGAGTGATGGAATTGTTACATCTTGATTTTGGTGATAAATGCATGATTATAAGTATATGTCAAAACTAGTAGAACTTGTGTACTTTTCACAAAAGTAATGTTTACTATTGTAAATTATAAGTTGATAATTAATATAGGGAAAATAATCTGGCACATTTGGTAGAACAGATATATAACTAGATATGAGGAGAGAATGTGGGCCAGATGGCAGGAAACATACATCTTGTAAACAACCGGGGTCCTTGGGTAGACAAAGACAAAGCAGAAACCTTCAGACTGACAGGTAATTACATATTTTGGGGTGATAAGGCTCCCAGAGGCAGACAAAAAAAGGTGTGAAGAAGCAGGAATCTCTGGCATTGGAATGTAACCTTTTGCTCATTATGCTCTCATTACAATAAAATTAGCCCAGCAGATAAGAATTATCCATCACATATCAATGCCATGATAATTCCAAAACCCCCTCCTCTCCTCATTTAAGGTGGAACATGGATAAAAATAAAAAAATACCACTCCAAAATCCCTCCCTCCTCAGTGAATATTCCACCTATTCACTTTCACGCCCCACATAACCAACTTCATAAATTCAGGGCAGCCACTAATCAGTCTGCCTACTCTCCCCTTGAGAGCTTTGTATCACTTAATAATCCTCACTTTGTTTTTTTTTTAAACCTCCATGTCTCATCTCTGAATTCTTTCTGTGAGAAGACAGACTCTCCAATAACATACTCAATTTCCTGTTTAAAATGCTGCAGTGACTTCCCATTAGACTCTGACTAAAATCCAAACTCCTAATATGCATAACCTGGGCCCAGCTTACTCTCTGTTTTGAAGACATTGAAGTTCTCCTTTCAGAACATTTTCATTTTGTTTTGCTACTGGGAAAGACCAATCCAAGATCTTCACATGGCTTACAGCTTCATAAATGCATTTCTGCTCAAATGTCCCCTCTGGTTTCTCAAGTTGAGCAATGTTCTCTATCACCTTAGTCTATTTTTCTTTGTAGTATTTAACACAATTAATGTTTTTGCTAATCGATTTCTTTACCTATTAACAGAATGTGAGTCCCACCAGATAAGGGATTTAGTATGATTTGGTCACTGCTGTTTTCCTAGCATTTAGAATAGTACCCCAGAAAAGAAGTATAATTAATATGTATTGCTGAGTTTATGTTGATGAAACTGAGAGCCTATGAGAGCACCAGAATATTTGTTCAGATACTTGTAAAATAAACTACTGAACCGATACCCATTATCTTGCCTGGTTTTCATGATGCTGCCAGAGAATCAAACCAGATAGAAAATGCTTTTGTACTTATTGCAGATAAGCTGAGTGGTTATTAGGAAAATAGGAGGAGTTATGTGGAACATCTGCTGGCTAAGATCTCAGTAGTTTAATGCTGGTTCTGTGTCCACCTTCCTGTGTGTGTTTCAGGAACACACGAAAAAGGAGAAGCAACTTACAGGATTGTACAGATGCATAATGAATTAGACTTTTCTTTTTCGTTTTATTTCACTCTTTGATTTCTCTGATTCTATAATTAGGTTTCTTGGACTCAGTAATTATGGCATAATTAGGCTGTGGTTAATAATGATTGTCATGTGCATATAAGCATATAATCAAAGAGTTTAACCATTGTCGAGATGTGTACGAAAGTTATTTACCTACACAATATACCTACAACTAACACATATAGAGAAATTCTTATGCAATATTGCATTTATAACCTTGGTAAAACCCAGAGAGTTTTTGTTTTCTTTTTTTTAATTCAAGATTTTATAAATTCTAGACAAATGTAGAAAGCCAACCTAGAAAACATACATATAATTATATAAAGTTAAAACTGGTATAGAAAAAAAGAATAGAATACTCTGTAATTGGTGATTCATATTACTGGTGTGAAAATGATGCTACTAATATAAATTAGGACACTATAAATTTAAATTAAATTCTTCCTTTGTACTCTAGAGGATTAAATTACTTAGAAACTGCTGTGTTCACTAAGGGAACAAAAATAATCTTCAGCTAATATGAATTATCAAAATCTCTGAATTAAAAGTGCAGTAATTAGATTTAATTGAGGATGAAGTCAATAATTGGACATTGGCACACTGCCCCTTTCTTTTAATCTGCAAGGAGATAAAAAGGGGTGTGGGTAGTTGGTTGAACTCTGTTAACTCCAGGGAGAATCCATATGACATTGGAGAATAAATGTAATTCCATGAGTAGTTGCAGAAGATTGTAATGTTCAAAGTCAATGCTTAGCTAACATCCAATTAACTGGCAGGGTTTTAGATCTCCAAGCATCCCCTCTGGATCAAGGGAAGAAAAAGGGGAGAAAAACTGACTTCACTTCTTTCTAATATTTATTCATTGCTGTAGCCAGGAATGTATTCATTTCTAAATAGGGTGATAGTGTGTTTGATTAGTCTCTACACAATGCCAAACATCTGAACAAAACTGGAAAACTGAGTAATACTCCATTGTGTATATGTACCACAGCTTTCTTATCCATTCATCTGCAGTATTACTCAGCCATCAAAAAGAATTCATTTGAATCAGTTCTAATGAGATGGATGAAACTGGAACCTATTATACAGAGTGAAGTAAGCCAGAAAGAAAAACACCAATACAGTATACTGACACATATATATGGAATTTAAAAAGATGGCAATGATGAACCTGTATGCGAGACAGCAAAAGAGACACAGATATATAGAACGGACTTTTGGACTCTGTGGGAGAGGGAAAGGGTGGGATGATTTGGGAGAATGGCATTGAAACATGTATACTATCATGTAAGAATGAAGCACCAGCCTATGTTCGATATAGGATACAGGATGCTCGGGGCTGGTACACGGGGATGATCCAGAGAGAGGAAATGGGGTGGGATGTGGGAGAGGGATTCAGGATTGGGATCTCATATACACCCATGGTGGATTCATGTCAATGTATGGCAAAACCAATACGGTATTGTAAAGAAAAATAAAGTAAAAATTAAAAA
>SJYT01050211.1:108587-175338 GCA_006410635.1 Cephalophus harveyi | reverse complement strand
GGGAAACAGTGCAAACAGTGCCAGACTTTATTTTTTTAGGCTCCAAAATCACTGCTGATGGTGACTGCAGCCATGAAATTAGAAGACGCTTACTCCTTGGAAGAAAAATTATGTCCAACCTAGATAGCATTTTCAAAAGCAGAGACATTACTTTGCCGACTAAGGTCCATCTGGTCAAGGCTATGGTTTTTCCTGTGGTCATGTAGGATGTGAGAGTTGGACTGTGAAGAAGGCTGAGCGCCGAAGAATTGATGCTTTTGAATTGTGGTGTTGGAGAAGACTCTTGAGAGTCCCTTGGACTGCAAGGAGATCCAACCAGTCCATTCTAAAAGAGATCAGCCCTGGGATTTCTTTGGAAGGAATGATGCTAAAGCTGAAACTCCAGTACTTTGGCCACCTCATGCGAAGAGTTGACTCATTGGAAAAGACTCTGATGCTGGGAGGGATTGGGGTCAGGAGGAGAAGGGGACAACCGAGGATGAGATGGCTGGATGGCATCACTGACTCGATGGACGTGAGTCTGAGTGAACTCCGGGAGATGGTGATGAACAGGGAGGCCTGGCGTGCTGCTATTCATGGGGTCGCAAAGAGTCGGACACGACTGAGCAACTGAACTGAACTGAACTGAAGTTTCAACTTGCCTTATCATTGTTCTTATCTGCACCTCTGCCATCTAGGTTAGTGGCACCAAAAACATTTATACCTTTCAGTTGAAGACAGACTTCATCCTAATTCAACAAACTTTATTTCCTCTTTCGTGACTGCTTTGAAATCCCTGTCGGGGAGCTTTTGTTTTTGTTTTTTAATTAATTGATCTCTGTTATTTCTCAGGCACTGTATAATTAATATATAGGCAATACTTATTTAATTTTTATACCTTAGGGTGGAAATTACTTGAAGATAGGAAAACTGAGCATTAGTGAGCTGTAATATTTTCAGTATAATACAACCAAAGAGAAACAAAGAAAGGATACAAATGCACTTCTTCCCAAAGCACTTCCTCCTTTCATATCATGCTTTGATATGCCAAATCTCAAGTCGATCAACAAACTAATGAGCCAGTACTTAAGAAGCTCCAGTTTAAGTAAAACATCTCAAGAACTGGTTCTTTGTCTTCATTCAGTTCTTCCTAATTCCACTTTTATTCACATGCTCACCCATGGTTAATAAAATAACTATTCAAGAAGCTTTCAAGCCATGAATCTTATAGGATTCCTTGTTAATATAGTTGAAAAAATGAAAGGAGTTTGTTTTAACTGCATTTACTAGGCTGTTCCAATCTTTACCTTTTTTTGTCAGGTGAAGTTGTTGGATTAGAACAAAGGTGTTGAATTTCACTCACTTTGTATTAGTCTCAAAGGTCAACCCTACATTTTTATCCCAATTAGAGTTTCAGGGAGTTGGTTGACATTCTATCTCTGTGAAGATTCTAACTCAAAAGCCAAAAGTTCCTCCAAGAAATAAGGAAAAAAAAAAAAAAAAATCTCATCAAGGGGATTTAATGAGAAGTAAAAGTAAGTGCATGCATCTTTTCCTTACTGGATTTTGTCCTTATACTATTCAAACACTATAAAATCTTAAAGTTTGGAAAGAAATTTGAAACAATCTAAACATGGACTTCCCTGGTGGCTCAGTGGTGAAGAATCTGCCTGCCAATGTAGGATATGTGGGTTAGATACCTCAGTTGGGAAAATCTCCTGCAGAAGGAAATGGCAACCCTCTGTAGTATCCTTGCCTGGGAAAACCCATGGACAGAGGATACTGGTGGGCTACAGTCCACAGGGTCACAAAAAGAGTCAGACATAGCTTGACGACTAAACAATAATCTAAACATCTTCTATTAACATTTACCACTATACATGGAAGTAGTGGGTTTAATCAAGAAAACAAGTAACTATAAATGAAAATTTCCTTTCTCACTTCCTATTTCATGCTATCTTTACCTAGAGCCAGCACCTCAGCTGATACTGACTATTTTATATGGGGTGATCTGAATCTTTATTCCTCAACTGTCTTACCCCTTAGAATTCCTGTCTCTAGTAGGTTGATCTATGAACACTTACCACTCTACATGGAAGTAGACCTTGACAATCCTTTAGATTCTGGATATACAGACATCTCTGTGTGTGGCAAGAAAATTTTTTCCTTTGTTAATTGGGATTCTTCACTGCAGCCTCTTTCTTGCCTATTGATTCAGTGGCATAGTGAACCCAAAATATCCAGGTGGCATTCTTGATTCATTAGGTTCACTAGTATCACTGTGTATCCCCTGGTGAAAAGAGATTTTGTTTGACTGGGTTTTTTTGTTTGTTTTTGTTTTTACCATAGGAAGCACAACCTTATATAGCCCAAAGGTGTAGACAACCAGCAGGAACAAAACATAAAACTTTGTGAATGGACCATTAGGCAAAACAGTGAGAGTAATTACTCTTATTTCCATGCCTAGTTACATGGGATAGAGAACAGACACTGGTCACTGTGTCACCACAATTTAAAGCGTCAGCTTTCAGACTTCCCGGGCAGTCCAGTGGTTAAAACTCTGTGCTCCCAATTCAGGGGTACAGGTTTGACCCTTGGTTGGGGAAGATCCTGCATGCCACATGGGTGGCATGGCCAAAAAAAATAAAAAAAAAATAGCCAGCTTTCCAATCCTTCTAAGTGTTATCATCCAGGTACCATCATGCCTTTCCAAGTGTCCTTCTGCTCTGTTGCTCCTGGACGATGGAATACATGGAGAAGCACATCCCGAAGTGAGGAGCTCTGTCTGATTTCTGTTTGCTCTAAAGTGAATTTCTTTGTCAGAAGAATGATCTGTATGAGATCACAATGGTGAATAAAGCATTAATAAATCCAAAGACAGGATGCTGGGAGAAGCACCAAGAGCAGTGAAGGGGCATTCTTGTCCTAAACATTTCTTTGCAGCTGGGACAAATCATAATGTAACTGCCATCAGATAAACGGTGATATGTCAGTATCAGTCTGTAGTTCTTAGCACTTGTGGCAGCCTAATCAGTCTTGGTGGGGAAAATCTCAGGCAATGTTTCTGTTCACAAAAAAACCTGGCTACTCCATTCATAAACCCTTTGGTTAAGCACTGAGTGTTTGGGAAAACTGTGTATAGCATCCACAGACTGAGTTATTCATGAAGAGGATGGCCTGTGTTTAGCAATTAGGGGAGACGTTCAGGAGATTCTCATCCTTTATGCCCTTTCCAAGACATCTATCTATCCACAAACTACTCTCCAAACTTGTTTCTCATAAGTTCATGGTAATCTGATCAAACTATTACCTATTGCCAATGTATCAATACAGACTGTATTTCTAACCCTCTCTCTTCCCAGAAAAAGCATTCAACAAGACACACTGTTCCATGTTCTTCTTGCTGGGAGGTTTCCTTCCACACTGAAATTTAGGGCCACCCTGAGTGTGTTGTTTTAATGCTTCAGCTGTCTGTTCTTAGCCAATATCGGTGTGTAATGTAAAACAATCAGCAATGAGGCTCCAAGTTGTTCTGAAGCAGTAATATATGTAGTCCCTGGTGGCTCAGACAGTAAAGAATCCGCCTGCAGTGCAGGAAATCTGGGTTTGATCCCTGGGTTGGGAAGATCCCCTGGAGAAAGGAATGGCTATCCACTCCAGTATTCTTGCCTGGAGAATTCCATGGACAGAGGAGCCAGGCAGGCTACAGTCCACGGAGTCACAAAGAGTTGGACATGCTTGAGAGACTTTCACTTAACATAGTCAAGGAAAATCTCTATGAGGAATGTGAACTGATGGAGAGGTAGCTGTGTAGTAGGAGTAAGTGCCATGAAAGTCAGAGTTAGTTAATAGCTCATGTAACTCACATGTTCCTTAAGGACATACTTGGGTCTCCACTTATTCATATTACTTCTGTTTCATTAGAAACAGAGCTTCTCTGCAAGCCTAAGTTTATGACCTCTAAACACCCAATGAATGATGCAAGTTTAGGCTGAGATACCAAGGGAACATTTCATGCAAAGATGGGCTCAGTAAAGGACAGAAATGGTATGGACCTAACAGAAGCAGAAGATATTAAGAAAAGGTGGAAAGAATACACAGAAGAACCGTACAAAAAAATATCTTCACTACCCAGATAATCATGAAGGTGTGATCACTCACACTCACCTAGAGTGAGACATCCTAGAATGTGAAGTCAGGTGGGCTTTAGAAAGCATCATTATGAACAAAGCTAGTGGAGATGATGGAATTCCAGTTGAGCTATTTCAAATCCTAAAAGATGATGCTGTGAAAGTACTGTATTCAATATGCCAGCAAATTTGGAAAACTCAACAGTGGCCACAGGACTGGAAAAGGTCTGTTTTCATTCCAATCCCAAAGTAAGGCAATGCCAAAGAATGCTCAAACTACCACACAATCACACTCATCTCACATGCTAGTATAGTACTGCTTAAAATTCTCCAAGCCAGGCTTCAGTGATATGTGAACCATGAACTTCCAGATATTCAAGCTGATTTTAGAAAAGGCAGAGGAATCAGAGATCAAATTGCCAACATCCACTGGATCATCAAAAAAGCAAGACAGTTCCAAACAAACATCTATTTCTGCTTTATTGACTATGCCAAAGCCTTTGACTGTGTGGATCACAATAAACTGTGGAAAATTCTGAAAGAGATGGGGATACCAGACCACCTAACCTGCCTCTTGAGAAACCTGTATGCAGGTCAGGAAGCAACAGTTAGAACTGGACATGGAACAACAGACTGGTTTTAAATAGAAAAATGAGTATGTCAAGGCTGTATATTGTCATCTTGCTTATTTGACTTATATGTAGAGTACATCATGAGAAACGCTGGGCTGGATGAAGCACAAGCTGGAATCAAGATGGCCGGGAGAAATATCAATAACCTCAGATATGCAGATGACACCACCCTTATGGCAGAAAGTGAAGAAGAACTAAAGAGCCTCTTGATGAAAGTGAAAGTGGAGAGTGAAAAAGTTGGCTTAAGGCTCAACATTCATAAAATGAAGATCATGGCATCAGGTCCCATCACTTCATGGGAAATAGATGGGGAAACAGTGTCAGACTATTTTTTGGGGCTCCAAAATCACTGCAGATGGTGATTGCAGCCATGAAATTAAAAGATACTTGCTCTTTGGAAGGAAAGTTATGACCAACCTGGACAGCATATTCAAAAGCAGATTCATTACTTTGCCAACAAATGTCTGTCTAATCAAGGCGATGGTTTTTCCAGTAGTCATGTATGGATGTGAGAGTTGGACTCTAAAGAAAGCTAAGCACCAAAGAATTGATGCTTTTGAACTGTGGTGTTGGAGAAGACTCCTGAGAGTCCCTTGGACTACAAGGAGCTCCAACCAGTCCATCCTAAAGGAGAGTAGTCCAGGGTGTTCATTGGAGGGACCGATGCTGAAGCTGAAACTCCAATAGTTTGGCCACCTCATGTGAAGACTTGACTCATTGGAAAAGACTTTGATGCTGGGAAAGATTGAGGGCAGGAGGGGAAGGGGATGACAGAGGATATGATGGATGGATGGCATCGCCGACACAATGGACGTGGGTTTGGGTGGACTCCGGGAGTTGGTGATGGACAGGGAGTCCTGGGGTGCTGCAGTTCATGGAGTCACAAAGAGTTGGGCACGACTGAGCAACTGAACTGAATTGAACTAGGCTGCAGCACTGGTTGCAAGTATTAGCTGACAATCAAAGATTCGTTCCTACTAGTGCCACTGATCAACATAAACCATTTCTCAAGAGAACAATAGCATTATGATGTTCTCCTTCAATGTCTGGGTATCTGTGTTGTAATTTTTCTATCAGAGTTTACTAGAAGCTCAGCAGGGCATCCTGATAAGGAACAGACACTTGAGCATTGCTAGTCAGGTCACTGGTCCAAAGAGAAACAGCTGGAAATGAAGTCTGGTCCAATTGCAAACATTTTCCCTTCTGGGACATCACTGAAAACAGCCAGTCATACAGATGAATTTTGTAAATGGGCTGAAGAAACACTTTTAAATATGATGTCTGTTAAGCTAGAATCTAAAGATACCCTCCAAGTATTATAACTTTTTTTCTGTTAAAGGAAGTATAAAGTGCAGCAGCTTGTCTCTCAGTTAGGAGGGAATACATACTTATGCCCTAGATTCAGTAAGACCCCTAAAAATCTCAGTGAGATCATAGGCACCTGGATATTTTAAGATTTTTATCTGTCAGGTGTACATGTATCTTACCACATCATCTCTTGAAGAGATCTGATTGCCATTATAGCATCCATTTATAGATTAATATGATACCATGTGGGATGGCAAGGTGATTAAGATTCCTGCATGCCAGATATGACAGCGAGCCAGAAAATTGTTAAGCCTGGGTTAAGACAGTGAATTAAATTGCCTTCTCTGGAAAGCAGAAGAAAACTGTATGTGCTAAACTTTGCTAATTGGTATAAAGTGGAAAAAAAAAAAAGCATTTTCCAGATTGACAGCTGCAAACTAGATGCTAGAGCTTTGTTGATCTGCTCTAATAAGATAGCCAGTGGGAATTAGCTGTATGACTCAGGGACTACAAACCAGAGGGACTCTGTGACAACCTAGAGGGGTGGGATGGTTTGGGAGGTGGGAGAGCGGCTCAAGAGGGAGGAGACATATGTATATCTATGGTTGATCCATGTTGATGTATGGTAGAAACAAATATAATATTGCAATTATCAATATTCAATTAAAAATGAATAATTTTTTAAAAAGACAATATTTGGGACAGCAGTTAAAACTGGAGTCGCTGACTGATTTAAATACATGCAAATCCAAATTAATTATATAAGACATTTTCTCCACAGTCCAAAGAAGGAAGTTTTATGTTATAGGTATTGGAGGAGGGCATGGCAACCCACTCCAGTGTTTTTGCCTGCAGAATGCCATGGACAGAGGAGCCAGGTGGGCTACAGTCCATAGGGTCTCAAAGTGTTGGACATGACTGAAGCGACTTAGCATACACACACTCCATATTTCACAGCTTTGATGCTGCCAATAATCTCTACAGTTTCTTCAGAAACACAGTAATATTGGGGGCTTACTATTTTGTGACGATATGTTTGCATATTTGGGGAGGTGGTGAGGGCAGTAATAGAGTCTTTCAAATGGTCCTGTCTCTCATAATAGGTCTCACTCCACAGGCCAGGGAAGGAAAATAAGGATTCATCTGACAAGTAAGTACATCTGTTCTTATTATACATTCTGAAACTGAGAAATGACCACTGTGCGGATTCTTAAACCCATCTGGTCTGCTGTGAGATGGATTTAAGAAACATCTTAGTTATCAACTAAGAACTTCAGAGGATTCTCCCTGGTGAACCACAGTGGAGTTATAATTCCTAAAGGATTAATATAGTAACTGAGCCCATACATAATCATCCTTTAAATGTTTCAGTGTTTCCCCTTCCCTTGGAAATGGCAGCAGGTCTCTTTGAGGAAGAATGGATAAAAGATTTGGTATATTGAAAAGTGAGTTCAAAACTTAGACTCACTTTTATGCAAGGGATTCTGAGTTTGTGAACTGGCTTGGGTCTGAGAATTGGGTGAAGGATTATGTGGTATATTATTTTCAAAATCTATCCACAAGTGGATACTTGAGTTAGTTTAAAGAGCTCAACTTTTCTCCAATAGGCAAGTTACATGGGAAGCCAAATGATCAAAAGATTCATTGGTAAGGATGGAGTAAGAAGAGCCTAATATTGAAAGTATCTAATGTTAAAGCATCTAGTGGCCCTCTCATGCAGTACAATCTCTATCAGAACAACTTTCACACAAAAGCCAGATGTATAAAATTACCTGTCCTAGACTAATATTTTCATAGGTAGGATTTACATGGGTATTGATGAAGTATTTCTTCATATTCTCTCATTTCCAGCTGGTCATCTTTTTGATCTCATATATTTTTTTCCAAACAGGTTATACATGCATTTAATTCATTTTTTAACTTTAACCAAACACCTCCTAGTCCTGAATTTTGAATACTGCAAACATTTTATTGAAACTATTAGAAGTGTCCTGGTAATTTGCTCCCACAAATGGATGACAAAGTTAATAAAGTAATATTATGACTTTAAGTTAAATAAAGTCACTTTATTTCTAATTTGGGGTAGAGGATGGAGGGGAGGCATCTCACTGTAGCTTTCAATAACCACCAGCAGTCATCATTAGAGGAGGAAATCAAGATGGCAGAGTCGAGGAGGACACAGAACTCTAGGGTCCTACAGCTAGAATACAAGTCCCTTTAGTTGGCTGGAGGATTGGTGGGACTAACAGCAGAGCTGAGGGAAGCCATGCTTGTCTGTTCCTGGAAAGGAGTGGAGAGGGGAGATGAGACTGATCATATGGCTGGCCAGTTCCTGCCTACCGCCCTGGTGTGTGTCTCAGCCTGAGTGAGCCAAGTGACTGCCCTAGGCCTGCCTGCATCATGACACAGCTCCACACTGGGACAAGAGCCACTGTGACAAAGAAGAGAGCTTGGTTGTTAGACACAGAGGTGGCCCAGCCTCGAAGTAGCACCTAAGTGGGGCAGAAGCAGCCGTTACAGGTTCTTACACAAGTAGCACACTGGAAACAGCTCAGGTCTCTGACGCCAGCTGGACTGCCCCAAACCATGCCGAGCGCCCACATTTCCCTGGCATTGTTCATCTTTGGGGCAGTGGTACTGATGCTGGGAGCAGAGAGAGAACATATTTATAGGGAAAGATGCCAGCTCAGACTATGCCCTCAGGGCTTCTGGTTCAGTAACTTGGAACCTGCCTCACCCTCATAGAGTAATGACATCCCCTGAGCAGAGGAGAAGCTCTTGTTCATATGTGGCTCTGGTGTAGCCCCTCATCTCCAACTCATTTCCCACTAATGATAGGTGCCAGCAAACCCTAAGGAAAGATGTGATTTGTGTTCATGTCAGATCCAGCTCTCCCACTAAAACCACTAAGCATGCTCCACCATAAGGATGCCTTTCTGGATCACAATAGTTAACTATTTCACTTAATATCACAGAGAATGTTAAGCAAAATGAGACCAAGGGATTTGTTTCAAATGAAAGTATAATAGAAAGTCCCTGAAAAAACCGCTAATGAGGTGGAAATAAAACAGATAAAGAATTCAAAGGATTAGTAATAAGAATATTAAACAAATTAGGACAAAGAATAAATTAATAGCAAACATTTTAACAAGGAACTAGAAAATATAAATAAAGGACCAATCATAACTGAAAAATACAACACATGAAATGAAAAACACATTAGAAGGTATTAACAGCAGATAGGGTGATACAGAATACATTAGTGATCTAGAATAAAGAATAATAAAAATCACCTAATCAGAACAGCAAATAGAAAATAAACTGAAAAAATGTGAATGACTTAAGGGACCTTTAGGACAACATCAAGTGTACCAACATTCATATTATGGGGGTTCCAGATGAGAGAAGAGTATCCAAAATCCATTCAGTAAAATTATGGCTGAAAACTTTCCCAGACCTGAAGAACTAAACAGGTATCTAGGAACAGGAAGCACAGAGAGGCCTAAACCAGTTGAACCCAAAGAGACAAACATTAACACATAACCATAATTTAAATGACAAGTTAAAGATAGAGAATTTTAAAGGCAGCAAGAGAGAACCAAAAAGTTACATACAAAGGAACACTCACAATGATAGCTGATTTTTCAGCATAAACTTCGCAGGTCAGAAGACAGTGGAATAATATATTGAATATACTGAAAGGAAAAAGCCTATAAACTAGGATACTCTGCAGGAATGTAATCATTCAGAATTGAAAGAGAGATAAAGTGCATCCCAGAAAAGCAAAAACTCAAAGAGTTCATCAATACTGGACCAGCATTATAAGAAGTGTTAGAGAGTCGTCTCTAAGTGAAAAAGAAAAGGCTACAACAAGAAATAAGAAATTATGAGAGAAATAATCCCAATCCCACCAGTAAATGTTGGGATCAATCACTTAAAAAAAAGGCTATAACTACAATAATAGGAAAGGAATAAATATTAAGATATAAAATGTGACATAAAAACACAATCAGAGTGAGGTGGTAAAAAAATTCCAGATCTTTTAAAATATGTTCAACTCAAAGGACTACCTGTTTAAAATTAATAGATATAGGTCAACACACATGAACCCCAAAGTAATCACAAGTCAAAAATATGTAATATATACAAAAAACTAAAAAACAATACAAGCATAGCAATATAAAATCATCAAAACACAAGGGAAGAAATTAAAGAGGAAGAAAGAACAGAGGAGTGCTGTAAAAACAAACATAAAACAAGGAACACATGCAAAATAAGTACATACCTCTAAATAATTAGTTTGAATGTCAATGTACAAAGTGCCAAGGTCAAAACACATAGGGTGACTGACTGTATTTTAAAAAGCAAGACTGTCTATAAGCTGCTTACAAGAAATTCACTTCAGAGTTAAAGACACGCATAGGCTGAAAGTTAGGGGATGAAAAAAGATATGTCATGCAAATAGAAATGACAAGAAAATGGTATAAAAATACCCATATGAGACAAAATAGACTTTAAAACAAACTCTATTAGAAAAGACAAAAAAGGACCTTATGATAAACGGATCGATAAAAGAAGGGGACATAACATTCATGAACATATGTACACCTAATATAGGAACACCTAAATACATGCAGCAAATATTAATAGACATAAAGGGACAAACTGAAAATAATATACTAATCAGAGGTGACTCTAACACTGGGCTTCCAGCAATGGACAGATCATCCAGACAGAAAATCAATAAGGCATCAGTGGTCTTAAATGGCACATTAGATCAGTTAGACTTAATAACTTTGACTTAATCAACAGGACTTTTCATCTAAAAACAGCATTATACACATTCTTTTCAAGTGCACACTGAATCTTCTCTATGATATGGAGGATACAAAAACTAGTCTAGACAAAAAAATCAGTAAGTCAATGATTAAATCAAAGAAGAAATCATAAAATAGTTCACAACACATGAAAGTGGAAACACAGCGCTAAAATCTTTGAGCTGTAGCAAAGGCAGTTCCAAGAGGGATGTTTATGGCAATGCAGGCCTAATCCAAACAACACAAATCCAAATAAACAACTTAGCTTACCACCTAAAAGAATCAGACAAAGAAGAACAAACAAAAGCCAATGTGAGCAAAAGGAAGGGAATGATAAAGATCAGAGAGGAAACAAACAAAACAAAGATAAATAAAAACAACAAAAAAGATCAATGACACCAAGAGCTGCTCTTTCAAAAATATACACAAAACTGATAAACTTTTATCCAGCTTAACCAATGAGAGAGCGAGGACACAAATAGACAAAAAGAGGAGAAATAATAATTGATATCACAGAGATATGAAAAATACATAAGAAAATACTATAAACAGTTATTGCCAACAAGTTGGACAACCTAGAAGAATATGATAAATTTCTAGAAACATACAACCTTTCAATTCTGAACCAGGAAGAAACAGACAATGTGAACAGGCCATTCTCTAGTAGTAAAATAGACTTTTTTAAATTAAAAAAAAAAAAAAACAGCAGGAGGGAGATTAAGATGATGAAGTAAGATAATATGAAGCTCACCTCCCCCAATAAACTCATCAAAAATACAGATAGACTTGGAATAATTCTCATGGAAAACTAACTGGAAACTGGAAAAACTATTGCTATATAACCAAGGTTATAATAAAGATGCACATAGTTGGGTAGCACAGTAAAAGTATTAAGTCGAGACCTGTGCTCATGGAGGAATCTAAGATGAAAACAAAGACTGCAAGGGTGGACACTCGTCCTAGGGAGTGAGCAGGTGGAGTCATAGACTAGGTTTTCTAATCCCGAGTGCTCTGCCTAGGAGACAAGAATGCTTGACTGCCTGGAAGGAAAGACTGGAGAAGCCTAGAATATACTCGTGAGGAGTGTGTAGGTACTGGCATGATGCCAGAAAGGCTGCCTGAGCAGAGATCTGCCTAAGCAGCTGCCACCTCATCACACTCCCAAGTCTGAACCAGGTGAACACCTCACTTATGCTCACTTTATGACACAGCTTGGCACTAGATTGGTTAGGACCTGGGAAAAGACTTGATCTAGGGGTGCAGAAGTGACTCAGGGACACAGGGGGAAAACCAGGTGGGGCGGTGACAGCCACTGTTGATGGTTATTCAAACAGTGCCCCAGGAGCAGCCTAGACTCCTTACATCCGAATTCTCACCATTGCCTTGCTGAGCACCCCAGCTCAAACTAAGAAAACACTTTGGCTCCACATGCTTCACACCATAGCCTACCACAAGATCCAAGGTTGTTACAACAGGAAAAACGTGACTGTCCCTTTTTTCTTTTTCTTTAACTGCATTTATAACCTTAACCAAGGAAGTGAAGATCTATACACTGAAAACTATAAAACACTGATGAAGGAAACTGAAGTTCACTCAGTTCAGTTTAGTTACTCAGTTGTGTCCAACTCTTTGAGACCCCAAGAAATGCAGAAGGCCAGGCTTCCCTGTCCATCACCAACTGGAAGAGCCTGCTCAAACTCATGTCCTTTGAGTCAGTGATGCCATCCAACCATCTCATCCTCTGTCGTTGCCGTCTTCTCCTGCCTTCAATATTTCCCAGGATCAGGATCTTTTCTAAGGAGTCAGTTCTTTCATCAGGTGAACAACGTATTGAAGTTTCAGCTTTAGTATCAGTCCTACCAATGAATATTCAGGACTGATTTCCTTTAGGAGTGACTGGTTGGATCTCCTTACAGTCCAAAGGTCTCTCAAGAGTCTTATCCATCTCATTAGAACTGATTCAAATGTATTCTTTTTAAAGGCTGAGTAATACTCCATTGTATATATGTACCACAGCTTTCTTACCCATTCATCTGCTGATGGACATCTAGGTTGTTTCCATGTCCTGGCTATTATAAACAGTGCTGCAATGAACATTGGGGTACATGTGTCTCTTTCAATTCTGGTTTCCTCAGTGTGTATGCCCAGCAGTGGGATTGCTGGGTCATAAGGCAGTTCTATTTGCAGTTTTTTAAGGAATCTCCACACTGTTCTCCATAGTGGCTGTACTAGTTTGCATTCCCACCAACAGTGTAAGAGGGTTCCCTTTTCTCCACACCCTCTCCAGCATTTATTGCTTGTAGACTTTTTGTTATGACCAACCTAGATAGCATATTGAAAATCAGAGACATTATTTTGCCAACAAAGGTCTGTCTAGTCAAGGCTATGGTTTTTCCAGTGGTCATGTATGGATGTGAGAGTTGGACTGTGAAGAAGGCTGAGCACCGAAGCATTGATGCTTTTGATCCGTGGTGTTGGAAAAGACTCTTGAGAGTCCCTTGGACTGCAAGGAGATCCAACCAGTCCATTCTGAAGGGGATCAGCCCTGGGATTTCTTTGGAGGGAATGATGCTGAAGCTGAAACTCCAGTACTTTGGCCACCTCATGTGAAGAGTTGACTCACTGGAAAAGACTCTGTTGCTGGGAGGGATTGGGGGCAGGAGGAGAAGGTGACAACAGAGGATGAGATGGCTGGATGGCATCACGGACTCAATGGACGTGAGTCTGAGTGAACTCCAGGAGTTGGTGATGGACAGGGAGGCCTGGCGTGCTGTGATTCATGGGGTCACAAAGAGTCGGACACAACTGAGCGACTGAACTGAACTGAATGGGACAGGATGCCATGATCTTCGTTTTCTGAATGTTGAGCTTTAAGCCAATTGTCTCACCCTCTTCTTTCACTTTCATTAAGAGGCTCTTTAGTTCTTCTTTGCTTTCTGCCATAAAGGTGTACCATCAGTGTATCAGTAGTTACTGATATTTCTCCCAGCAATCTCGATTCCAGCTTGTGCTTCATCCATCACAGCATTTCAAGTGATGTACTCTGAACATAGGTCAAATAAGCAGGATGACAATATACAGCCTTGACATACTCCTTTCCCAGTTTGGAACCAGTCTGTTAGAACTGATAGAATATCTGATAGATATTGAATAGAATCATTCAATAGAATGGGAAAGACTAGAGATATCTTAAAGAAATTAGAGATACCAAGGGAACAGTTAGTGCAAAGAAGGGCACAAGAAAGGACAGAAATGGTGTGGACCTAGCAGAAGCAGAAGATATTAAGAATAGGTAGCAAGAATACACAGAAGAAATATACAAAAAAAAAAGATCTTCATGAGCAAGATAAACATGATATTGTGATCACTTACCTAGAGCCAGGCATCTTGGAATGTAAAGTCAAGTAGGCTTTAGGAAGCATCACTATGAACAGAGTTGGTGGAGGAGATGGAATTCCAACTGAGCTATTTCAAATCCTAAAAGATGATGCTGTGAAAGTGCTGCACTCAATCTGCCAGCAAATTTGGAAAACTCAGCAGTGGTCACAGGACTGGAAAAGGTCAGTTTTCATTTCAATCCCAAAGAAAGGCAATGGCAAAGAATGTTCAAACTACTGCACAACTGTACTCATCTTACACTCTAGCAAAGTAATGCTCAAAATTCTCCAAGCAAGGCTTCAACAGTATGTAAACTTTAGAAAAGGCAGAGGAACTAGATATCAAATTGCCAACACCCACTGGATCATAGAGGAAGCAAGAGAATTCCAGAAAAACATCTACTTCTGCTTTATCGACTATGTCAAAGCCTTGACTGTGTGGATCACAACAAACTGTGGAAAATTCTTAAAAAGACGGGAATACCAGACCACCTTAACTGCCTCCTGAGAAATCTGTATGCAGGTCAAGAAGCAGCAATTAGAAGTGGACATGGAACAGACTGGTTCCAAATCAGGAAGTTCAGTCAAAGAAAAGGAAATATATCTCTTTCCATGTTCACTGACTGGAAGAATTAATATTGATAATATGACCACACTATCTCAAGTAATCTCCTGAAGGAGGAAATGGTAACCCACTCCAGTATGGACAGAGGAGCCTGGCAGGCTAGAGTTCCATGGGGTTGCAAAGAGCTGAACATGATTGAGTGACTGAGCACATAAGCATGCACACCAAATAACCTACAGATTTAATGCAAGCCCTACAGAAGTACTGATGGCATTTTTTACAAAATTAAAACAAATAAGCCAAAAGTGTATATAGAACTATATAAGACCCTGAATTGCCAAAGCAATCTTGAGGGAAAAAATTAAAGCTGTACGTATCACTCTTTCAGATTTAAGACTATACTACAAAGCTATGTTAATCAAAACAGGATGTTACTGGCACAAAAACAGACACATGAATAAGTGAAGAGAATAGAGCCCAGATGTAAACTCACACACTTACAGTCAATTAGTGTACAACAAAGGAGGCAAGAATATACAATGCAGAAAAAAGTCTCTTCAGTAAGCAGTGTTAGGGAAATAAGATAGCCACATGTAAAGCAATGTAGTTAGAATATTGTCTCACATCATTAACAAAAATAAACTTAAAAGAGATTAAAATCCTAAACATAAGACCTGAAACCATAGAACTCCTAGAGGGGAACACAGGCAGAACACACTTTGACATAAATCATAGCAATATTTTTTTTAATCTGTCTCCTAAGGCAAAATCAAAACAAAAGCAAAATAAACAAATGGAGCCTAATTAAACTTAAAAGTATTTTCATACCAAAAGAAATCCAGCACCAAATCACAAAGACAACCTATAGAATGGGAAAAATATTTGCAAATGTTAACTAAGTCTTTAATATCCAAAACATATAAACAGCACATACAACTCAATATTAAAAAAGAAATAAAAACTTGATTAGAAATAGGCAGAAGACCCGAATAGGCATTTTCCCAAACAAGACATGCAGATTCTCAACAGGCACATCAAAAGATACTGAACATCATTAATCATCAGAGAAATGCAAATCAAGACCACAATGAGATATTACCTAATACTGACAGAAAATATCTGTAGGAAATATATACATTTTAGGTATAAGGCATGTTGGTAAGGATATGGATAAAAGCGAATACATGTACACTGTTGGTGTGAATGTAAACTGATGGAGCCACTATGAAAAATACTTTGGATGTTCCCCAAAACTAAAAATATCAATAGAACTACCGTATGATGTTCCCCAAAACTAAAAATATCAATAGAACTACCATATGATCTGGCAGTTCTACTCCTGGGTATATATCTGAAGAAAAGGAAAATAATGCTTTGAAAAGATACACGCATTCCAATATTAATAGCACTATTTACAATAGCTAAAATGTGGAAGTGACCTACTTGTCCATTAACAAATGAATGGATAGAGAAGGTATGAGATACATATGTACAATGGAAATGTTACTCAGCTTTAAAACAGAAAAAAAGTTCTGCCATTTGCAACAGTGTAGATGGACCTAGAGGGTAATACGCCTAGTGAAATAAGTCAAAGAAAGACAAACCCTGTATAATATCACTTGTATATACAATCTAAAAAAATGAAACAAATGAATGTATATAATGGAATATCTCTATTTCTGTGAGAAATATTAAAACCAAACCATTGGTTTTCAGAGGGTAGAGGGAGGTGAAGAGGGCCAAGATAGGGATATGGGATGAAGAGATATAATCTACTGTGTATAAAAAAGATAAACAACTAGAATACATTCTACTGCACAGGATTATAGTCATTATCTTGTAATAGCTTTTAATGGAGTGTAATCTATAAAAATCACTATTTTATAAACCTAAAATCAAGATAGTTTTTTAAATAAACTATCAGTTCAGTTCAGTTCAGTCGCTCAGTCGTGTCCGACTCTTTGCGACCCCGTGGACTGTAACCTACTAGGCTTCTCCGTCCGTGGGATTCTCCAGGCAAGAATACTGGAGTGGATTGCCATTTCCTTCTCCAGGGGATCTTCCCGACCCAGGGATCGAACCCGGGTCTCCCTCATTAGAGGCAGACGCTTTAACCTCTGAGCCACCAGGGAAGCCCAAAAATCATCATTAGCTAGAACTAAATAAATAGGTAACTAAAACTTACAGAGCAAAAGATTTTTGAGAATTATATAGCAAAAATTTTCTTCTGTATAATAGGTGAAACTAATCTCAGAATTTAATAGTCTAAGGATAATTTTTCTATCTCCATGTTCATAGAACCAATTTTGTCAGACCTAAAGATGGATGAAAATTGAATGAAATCCACATCTTCAAAACTGATCTATAATAATGGTGATATGCACTTTGTGCAAACCTATTAAAATGAATAATGGTGCCCTGATACAACAATCAAGTCATTTTACTATAGGAAATCATTCATCACAAATGCATATAAATCTGGAATTCAATTAATCATCTTATACAATGGGTTAGTCTCTTGTAATTTTTATTCTAATATATTTTTCTTTGAATAAAATGTAGTTGTCACTGGAAAATATCAAACCAACTCTTTAACAAATACATATGGATTTGTAATTAAACCCAATATAATCTATGATGTACTATAAAAAGTAGAAAGCCAATCCAATTAAAATTGTGATTGGAAACAATGCTGGGTTACTTTTGGACAGAGTACAACACATTTTTATTTTTAACAAAATGCATTATTAAAGGTTTTAATAATGAAATTTAACATGAGACTTAATGGTGCATTCAGTGAATAGCTGATGGCAAGAAAAGTGTATCAGCCATTAAAAAATTATAGTGGTGATACACTTTATTAAAATAGACATGCCACTTGTTGACTCTAAAATAATATGAAAGAAAGAGGAAACTGTGACTGGAAAAAATATATACTGATGCTGGGAATATAGTAGACAATTACAAACAAATAGAAATAATTATCAAGGTTTAATTTTTTCCCTTTTTTTGGAAATGGTCAGATGTTACTGCCAAATGAATAACTGATTTAAATGCAGTGAGTTGGATAAATCTAGCAGTGATTGATTTTATTTTCTCTTTTTTTTTTCTATTAATGTAATCCTGATGCCAGCTGAACTCATTGAACTATCCAATTAACTTACAAATGAAAAGCATATTGACCTCAAGTACAATTTATAAGAAATTCTGAAGATGCTCCTGTTTGCTTCAATCTTCCTCTTGGTTTCCCTAAAATGAATCTAGTTCAGATTAACCTCCAATTAAAATAAATAAATTTATATTAAAAAAAAAACAGATTTCTCTTTTAAAACTGTTTATATAACCAAAGTGAAAAATATGAATTCCTCATCCTCCAATGCTGTTCTTACAATTATCTACTGCCTTTGATACACTTGTGGAGATATGAATTATCTACACATTAGCTAGGTGATACTTAGTATATATCTTAAACTACTGATACTATGGGAAGTAAGAATTACAGCATACAAAAGTTTGCATATTAAATGACAGGTACTTATTTTGTATAATGTCTTGCTCCAGAAAGATACACTCTGATGCAAGCTCTTATTTTAAATACCTCTTCTGGTGACCCCAAAGAGGGGGAAAATGTATAAAGGATTCAGTTCTAAGTGTATCTAGTCACAAGAGTTATGGCAAACAGAACTACAATTTCAAGTTTACGGTATTTTGAGGAAAGGACCCAAGCAATTTATTAAGTCCTTTCTGATCAATAAGGACAGGTACCTAATACTGACTTAAGAAAACAGGGACGTCTGCATGGAAGAGGTGCCATCAAGGTTGAAACCTGAAAGGTAAGTAGAAAAGGGGAATTGTGGGAAGCATTCCAGGCAGAGGGAACAGCATGTGCAGAGGTACAGAGGCAAGAGAGAGCAAAGTATATTGGAAGATGTTCAGCTAGTTCGGGAATGCAGCTAGTGACAGAGGAAGTAAGAACAGGCATGGATACAGATTAACCAATGGGCAGCAATGGAGACTCATTAAGAGGTTTAAGTGCCAGACTGCGTCATTAGATTTTTATTCTATAAAGAATACTCTGGTTATAGTATGAGAAAATATATTGTAGAAATAAAACAAGACTGAAAACAGAAAGCAAACTTAAGAGACTTTCTTGCTAGAATTCATTACTTTCTGTAAACGTTTGCAAATTATTTTTTAGATTATTTCTCTAGTTCTATCTGGAACCCCTCTCCTACTCAACATTTACATGGCTTTTTATACAGTGCCGACACCTTTCCTGCTTCAGGGCCTTGATGCAAGTCCTTCCCTCTGCTTGCAATACTCTTCTCCCTCTCTTAACTTGGGAAACTTAACCAATCCTGAAGGCTTACCCTTGGATTTCCCTCTTTCCTATCAGTCCATTAAAAACTCCCAAATACAGGGAGGTCTTCTGGTCTTCCTGCTGGCTCAGACGGTAAAGCATCTGTCTGCAATGCTGGAGACCGGGTTCAATCCCTGGGTCGGGAAGATCCCCTGGAGCAGGAAATGGCAACCTATTCCAGTACTCTTGCCTGGAAAATTCCATGGACAGAGGAGCCTGGTAGGCTACCATCGATGGGATGGCAGAATCAGATACGACTGAATGACTTTACTTACTTACTTCTGTTATCTACTCCCATAATGTCTGGCACCTCTTCTGTTTGATATTTATTACACTTGCAATTAATTCTTATTGCCTTTCAGCCTAATGGACTGAAATTCACATGAAGGCAAGGTGAGCGAAGCCTTGTTGATGGCTATTTCTCCAGGGCCTAAATAATCCATATGCACTTAATAAGTATTTGTGGAATAAATGATTCAAAGTAAGAATTTAAAAATATCATTGAATGAAATGAAACAACTTGGGCCACAGACCAATATTTCTTCAGTCAAAATTATGAACTCTGAAACACAACAAACAAGGTAATAGGTGGCATCTGTCCATTATGGTTACTATGTGTATGTGCTAAGTTGCTTCAGTCATGTCTGAATCTTTGCGACCCCATGGACTATGGCTAGCCAGCCTCCTCTGTTCATGGGACTCTCCAGTCAAGAATACTGGAATGGCTTGCTCTTCTTGACTTGGGGATTAAACCCACGTCTCTTATGCTTCCTGCATTAGCAGGAGGGTTCTTAACCACTAACACCACCTGGGAAACCCTTATAATTACTATAATTTTATTTTAAAAGTTTATTAAAGTACAATGTGCAAGCATAAAATATGTATCTCATAGATACTTCTCTTGATGGAGTTTCATAAATTGAGTAGGCTTATGTAACCAGCATTTAGACTTTTTTAAAAAGAATATTTTTAGCCTTCCCAAATCATCCTTCCTACTTCCATTTTGTCACTACCCTATGCCTACCACTATCTTGACTTTTAACAACATACCCTAGCTTTATCTTTTCCCTTTTTGCCTGTAAAAGGAATTACTCTGTATGTATCTTTAGTATGACTGGATTTTCCCCTCAGCATCATTATTTTGTGATTTAGCAACACAATCATGGTCTATTTTATATTTTAAAAAGCTCTCCTGAGGTATAATTCACACACTATACAATTCAGTGATTTAAAGCATATAATTCAATGATTGTAGTAAGTTTCCAGGACTGTGTAACTGTCACCACAATCCACTTGCAGAACATGTTTGTCCCTTCAAGAAGAAACTCTGTTAGCAGTCACTCCCAAACCCACGCTCTGCTTCTAGGCAGGAACTCACACCTTACGTGTCTATAGAAACAAGTTATTTGCCTATTACGGACATTCATATAGATGGAATCAACAATAAATGGTCCTTTGTAACTGGCTACTTTGGCATCCTGTTTTATTGTCAAATATTCTACTGTGTGGAAATTCCATGCTTTACTCAATTATTATTTGGTGACCATCTGTGGTGTTTTCACACTTTGGTTGTTCTGGATAATGCTACTATGTACATTCTTATATAAGATTTTGTGTGGGTGCAAGTTTCCAGTTCTCTTGGGTTTATAACTAGAGATAGAATTGCTAGTTCATATGATAATTTTATGTTTACTATCTTGAGGGACTGCTAGATTATTTTACAAAGTGACTGCAGCATTTTACATACCCACTGGCAAAGTATGAGAGTTCTGATTTCTTTTTTATCTTTATCAATATTTATTTTTTAAATTATAGTCATCCTAGTGAATATAAAGTAATATCTCATTACAGTTTTGATTTGGATTTCCTTAACGACTAATAATGTTGAACATCTTTTTAGGTGCTTCTCTGCCAATTGTATATCTTTTTTTTTTTTAAGAAATGTCCACTAAATGCACTGCCTGCTTTTGAATTGGATTTTTTTTTTTTTTTGGCCTTTTTATTATTGAGTTGTAAGAAGATATTCAAATCCCTTATGAAATATATATCATTTGCAAATACCATCTCCAATCCTGAGGATTATCTTTTCACTTTCTTTGCAGTACTCATGCTCAGATTATTTTTTCCTTTCTTCCTTTTAGTCTAAGTACCTAGGGGCTACCCCTGGGTTGGCTTAAACCACTTAACTAGTCAAACAAGCTCAGCTGCCTTAACAGTTAGAATTTCAGCCTCTACCACTGAAGGTCTGTGTGACTTGGAAGCTGCTGTCATAGTACGTGAAGTTTGCATTGTTTTTCTCCCCCCATGTTCAGTTGGGGACTGGTGGTTTAAAGACTCCCTCTCTGATTTCTCTTCAGAGGGTACAGCCTTTGACATGAGCGCAGTCTTCTAGACCCCCAGGGGTGAATGTGATTTTACTTTTAAGCCTGGAGTTTTAGGAGGTGCCTATGATTCTGAGTAGCTTATTGTTCAGTGTTTGCTCAGAGACTTAATCTGAGGGTGAGGCTTCTGATGGATTCTCTTCGTAGCTTTCAATTCTGGCTGCTTCTTGCTCTTCACACTCCCCTGTGTGTGCAGCTCAGATAGCCGTCCTGACTCCTAAAGTTGTCTGTGATCCTATGAGAGTTCTTTGCTTTATATTCCCCAGTACTACTGTCTGTTAAACGTCTGGATGCTCTGCTGCTTTGCTTGTGTCGTAGAGCCAACATCCTCCTCTTAGTTACTTTCTGCCAAGACTACAGTGTTTTTAGATGCCACCTTTAGTCATGGAATTTTCAATACTCTACTCCAGGTCAAAGTCAACCCACTATGGTAGAAATGGAGAGATCTTATTCCTCATGGCCTGACTTTTATTCTGGGAAGAAACCCAGTACCCCTGCACCAAAGCTGAAACTAAGGACATGCTTTCCAGGGGTGACACCTACTTTCTCTGGAGGTGTAACACAGGTACTGATGTGAAATTTGGACCACAAAGAAGGCTGAGTGCCAAAGAAGAATTGATACTTTTGAACTGAGACTATTGAGAGTCTCTTGGACAGCAAAGAGTCAACCCAGTCAATCCTGAAGGAAATCAATCTTGAATATTCATTGCAATAGCTCATGCTGTAGCTGAAGCTCCAAGACTTTGGCCACCTGATGATAGCCCCTGGACGTCTCAGCTTTAGCCCCCATCATGGAACCTTTGTTGTTGCTCAGTTGCCCAGTTGTGTCTGACTTTTTGCGACCCCATGGACTACAGCATGCCAGGCCTCCTTGTCCTTCACCAACTCCTGGAGTTTGCCCAGGTTCATGCGCATTGCATCCATGATGCCATCCAGCCATCTCATCCTCTAATGCCCTCTTCTTCTGCCCTCAATCTTTCCCAGCGTCAGGAACTTTTCCAATGAGTTGGCTGCTTGCATCCAATGACCAAAATACTAGAGCTTCAGCTTCAGCATCACTCTTTCCATTGAGTATTCAGGGTTAATTTCCCATAAGATTGACTTGTTTGATCTCCTTGCTGTACAAGGGACTTTCAGAAATCTTTTCCAGCACCACAGTTTGAAGGCATCAATTCTTTGGCACTCTGCCTTCTTTACGGTCCAGGTCTCACAACTGTATGTGACCATTGGGAAGACCATAGCCTTGACTATACTGACTTTTGTTGGTACAGTAATGTCTCTGCTTTTCAACACACTCTCTAGGTTTGTCACAGTTTTCCTGCCAAGAAGTGACTGTCTTCTGATTTCTTGGCTGCAGTCACCATCAGAAATTATTTTAGAGTCCAAGAAGAGGAAATCTGCCACTACTTCCACCTTTTCCCCTTCTATTTGCCATGTAGTAATGGGGTTGGTTGCCATTTGGTTTAGTTTTTTGTTTAGTTGGTTTAGTTTTTTTTATATATATATATTTAGTTTTAAGCTGGCTGTTTCACTCTCCTCCTTCACCCTTATCAAGAGGCTCTTTAGTTCCTCTTTGCTTTCTGCCATTAGATTGATATCATCCATATATTTGAGATTGTTGATGTTTCTCCTGCCTATCCACACAGTCAAAGGCTTTAGCATACACGATGAAACAGAGGTAGATGTTTTTCTGGAATTCCCTTGCTTTCTCTACGATCCAGTGAATGTTGGCAATTTGATATCTGGTTCCTCTTCCTTTTCTAAACTCAGCGTGGACATCTGGAAGTTCTTGGTCTCATAAAGCTGAAGCCTCACATGCAAGATTTTAAGCATGACCTTACTAGCATGGGAGATGAGTGCAATTGTCCAATGGTTAGAGTATTCTTTAGTACTACTCTTCTTGGGAACTGCGATAAGGATTGACCTTTTCCAGTTCTGTGGCCACTCCTGGGTCTTCCAGATTTGCTGACATATTGAATGCAACACTTTGGTGTCAATGTCCTTTAGGGTTTTGAATAGTTCTACTGGAATTGCATTGCATCCACTAGCTTTATTAACAGCAGTGCTTCCCAAGGCTTCACCCTCCAGAATGTCTGACTCTGGGTGTCTGACCACATCATGGAGCCTTTCAGTTCAGTTCAGTTCAGTCGCTCAGTCATGTCTGACTCTTTGCAACCCCATGAACTGCAGCACGCCAGGCCTCCCTGTCCATCACCAACTCCCGGAGTTCACCCAAACTGATGTCCATTGAGTCGGTGATGCCATCCAGCCATCTCATCTTCTGTCGTCCCCTTCTCCTCCTGCCCCCAATCCCTCCCAGCATCAGAGTCTTTTTCAATGAGTCAACTCTTCACATGAGGTGGCCAAAGTACTGGAGTTTCAGCTGGCATAGGCCAATCAGAGCCCAATATTCTTGATGGGATGTGCTGTGATTGAGCTTCTGTCTTACAAGTGACAGTTGAGTTGGAAAAGGCAGAGCTGATCACCTGTGCCATGACTTCTGGATATAAATCTTCTGCGACACAGCACTGGGTAGGGATCAGAAAGGGTGATAGTCTTCCTTCCCCTCCCAGGGTGAACATATAACCTCAAAGTGGGACATGGAGAAGAGTGAGCTCAGGTCTTCTTGACTTGACTTGAATAGAGCACCTGGGGGTGGAAATTCCAAAATACTACCTGGGGAGCATAAAGACATGGTTGAAATGCCAAAGAATGGTATGAGATTTTGTAGATTTTTATGCGTAAGCCTTATTTTTCATTTTCTGTCTTCCCTAGTGCATTTTACTGACAAATGATTTTTTTTTAATTTATCAATAAAATTGTTGTTTTGTTAGGAATGGGTCCATCCATCTTCTTTTCCTTCCTCATTTTGAAAGTCCTGCTCTATCCATGCCCTCTACAGCTTGCTTATATTCAATGCTGTTTACTCAGTGTTATGAAGTAACTTGCTATTTCACTAGGTACTTGTACCAAAATCTATTTATACATTGTTGTTGTACTTATACTGTACATTGGTAGACAGGTAAGCGTACAGTCTACGGTGTTGTAAACACACTGCTGTTAGAATGTACCTATGTCTTTTGGCAAAAACACGGACACATTTCTGTTGGATATTTACAGAGAATAGAATGGCTGGTCCTATGTTATGTGCATACTTAGCAATCGTGTATACTGTTGAAAGGGCTTCCGAGGTGGTGCTAGTAATAAAGAACCCACCTCTCATAAGAGACATAAGAGACGCAGGTTTGATCCCTTGGTCAGGAAGATCCTGTGGAGAAGGGAATGGCAACCCACTCCAGTACTCCTGCCTGGAGATTCCAATGGACAGAAGAGCCTGGTGGGCTAGAGTCCATAGGGTCACAAAGAGTCAGACATAACTGAAGCAATTTAGCATGCATGTATGCATACTGCTGAATAGTTTTCTAGAATTATTACACCAATTTACAGTCCTACCAAAAGTTTATAAAAACTGGATGCTTCATGTCTTCATTGATACCTTTAATTGTATTGCTATTTTTGTCTGTTCAATTTAGTGTGTTGATGGTCAAGAATCACACTATTGCTTTAATTTATACTTCTCTGATGACTAACAAAGTTGATCACATCTTCATATTCTCATCGACAATTTGAATTGTACTCTTGGTGAGTTACCTGTTTGAGATTTTTTTTTTTTTTTACCCAATTTTCTATTGGATTGTCTCTCTTGCTAATTGATTTAAGTTCTTTAAATATCCTGAATGGCCTAATATTTTTTAAAAGAAAAGGAAATACATGGACAATAAATCTGATGGAGGTATTTTGAGATAATACTAAGAAAATATCAAATCTAAGAGGTGATTTAAAGGAAGAGCTAGTAATTAGGGCTAAAAATGTTAGGCAATTTAGAAGCTGAAAAAATGCTCTCAAGTTAAATGGCTGTTATAGTCATCTTAGGGTCTCAGGTACTACTAAAGTTTTGATGTATCTCCACTCTAAAAGTTCTATAACAAAAAGCAGTAACTAATAACAACAATCAGACTATTACTTTTCAATGAGTTCTTGGCACTGTGCTAAATGATTTCATTTATCACATTTAATGCTTCAAATTCTGTAGGGAAGATTTTATTAAGCCCATTCTAAAGGGAGGAAAGAGAGGCAAATTTGTTCAAGATCAAAGGGACTAAGGACTATTGACTCCGTAATCTGAGTAATATCATACTATAGAATAAGACCAATCAATCTTACAAGTATACAGAACAGTTGAGGAATGAAAAATATTTAAGAAATATAAAATAGGTCTTAAAAGAAAATATTAAATAAAATTAGTGCAATTTATCTTGAAGAAAAATGTTTTGTCTAAAATAACGCTTTTAAGTACAAAAAGATGTTTAATGGAAAAAAGTCTTGGAAACTATAAAAGAAGGAAAAAAATGCATACATATTGAAGCATACAGGATTTCAATTATCAACAATAATATTTTCCCTGGTAGTTGCTAATAGCAACTCAAAAATCATCGAGGACCACATTCAAAGTTTAACCACATTACATTGTTGCTCAATATTCCTTTCAGCTCCTTACACAAAAGCCCAACAAACTGCTAGGTCTCAAATGTATTTTCATGTCTCTCTGATTTTTTGTATACCCAGAATGTTTTATCTCAACTTCTTAATTTGCTATCTTCTGGAAAATCTTATTTAAATATCACCTGCTCTGTGAAGACCTCTAATTTTGCCTCAACATCCAGGAAAAAGTGTAATATCTAAATAAGCTTTAATGGAAGTACATATCCTTCACTGTAACTGAATCAGTTATTTATGTATTTATCTCTCCCACAGGATTGAGAACTTCATGGAGAGAAGGTTCATCATCTGTAGTTGGCATGTAGTAAGTATTTAATAAATATTATATGTGCAAGAAGCTGGGTGTATTGGAGGACAAAAAAATAATAAAGCATCCTGTCAGCATGATATATGGCAGCTGACACTTGGCCTCAGTGTCAAGGCACAAGAAGTAGGTGAGGACCCCAGTGAAAGGAGATTATCTACCCAAGTTGAATGGAACCCACCCTTGAGTTCTGACCAGTTGCTGGTAAGTTAGAATGCATATCCCATATTGACAAACAGTGGCAGAAAGTGAAGAGGAAGTAAAAAGCCTCTTGATGAAAGTGAAAGAGGAGAGTGAAAAAGTCGGCTTAAAGCTCAGTATTCAGAAAACGAAGATCATGGCATCTAGTCCCAACACTTCATGGGAAAGAGATGGGGAAACAGTGGAAACAGTGTCAGACTTTATTTTTGGGGGCTCCAAAATCACTGCAGATGGTGATTCCAGCCATGAAATTAAAAGACGCTTGCTCCTTGGAAGGAAAGTTATGACCAACCTAGACAGCATATTGAAAAGCAGAGACATTACTTTGCCAACAAAAATCCGTCTAGCCAAGGCTATGGTTTTTCCAGTGGTCATGTATGGATGTGAAAGTTGGACTGTGAAGAAAGCTGAGCGCCAAAGAACTGATGCTTTTGAACTGTGGTGTTGGAGAAGACTCTTGAGAGTCCCTTGGACTGCAAGGAGATCTAACCAGTCCATCCTAAAGGAGATCAGTCCTGGATGTTCATTGGAAGGGCTGATGGCTAAAGCTGAAACTCCAATACTTTGGCCACCTCATGCGAAGAGTTGACTCACTGGAAAAGACTCTGATGCTGGGAGGGATTGGGGGCAGGAGGAGAAGAGGACGACAGAGGATGAGATTGGCTGGATGGCATCACTGACTTGATGGACATGAGTCTGAGTGAACCCCGGGAGTTGGTGATGGACAGGGAGGCCTGGCGTGCTGCAATTCATGGGGTTGCAAAGAGTCAGACATGACTGAGCAACTGAACTGAACTGAACTGAAGGTAATCATGAGAACTTGAATTCCAAATCTGTTCATCCATCCATTTCACCCATATATGTGTGTGTGTTTGTTTGAAATCTCCTGATGTTTACATCCTGCAAATTAATTTTTTACAGTCACTTTCCATGCCAAACAATAACAGCAAAATATGTCTATTGGTGAGACTGGGCTAGTATGCCTCCAATTTGTAATTCCTGGCACAAGGGAATATTTCTAAACATCTAGTAATAAAGGATTTTGCTATCTCTGTTTTCCATAAACTGAGGAAACCATTTAAAAGACCTCTAATAAAACTCAGGATACTATAGCCTAAAATGGCTAAAATATAACCCTGCATTTATACTTTCTGTTTAATAAAGAACACCAGATTCTACCAGGGCCTTATATAAGCACTGTGTGTACACATGAGACCTTTGTAGGCCCTGAGGGTTGACTCATCACTGATGGTGAACTGTTTTACTAAGTACAGAGTTAACTGGTTTCTTCAAACTTACAAAAATCAGACAAAACAAAGAACAACCAGAATTCAATTTCCTTCTTGAGAGCACATCTGCTGCTGCTGCTGCTGCTGCTAACTCGCTTCAGTCGTGTCCGACTCTGTGCGACCCCATAGACGGCAGCCCACCAGGCTCCTCCATCCCTGGGATTCTCCAGGCAAGAACACTGGAGTGGGTTGCCATGTCCTTCTCCAATGCATGAAAGTGAAAAGTGAAAGTGAAGTCGCTCAGTCGTGTCCGACTGTTCGAGACCCCATGGACTGCAGCCTACCAGGCTCCTCCGTCCATGGGATTTTCCAGGCAAGAGTACTGGAGTCGGGTGCCATTGCCTTCTCCGGAGAGCACATCTAGGGACTACAAATCAGCAGTTTAGTTCAACCAAGCTTTCAATGATGAAAGTAAAGAGTTTCCACCTTTGCCTAAATATGTTTAATCATACAAAAGCAAAATGACTAACTCTTTTACAAGGAATAAACATATAACTCTTGATATCATAAGATACATCGATTAACCAGCCTCATGGAGTTTTTAAGATTGAGTGGGATTCCATGAAGAAAGAGCACACCATTGCACCTTGGAACATAGTAGTGGCTTGATAACAAAGTAAAAGAATGACCAATAGTTATCTATCAAGCTACCCAAACACAAAAAATATGTGATTGTTATAAAAATGTGTGTGTGTTAGTCGGTCAGTCGTGCCCGACTCTTTGCGACCCCATGGGCTGCAATCCACCAGGTTCCTCTGTCCATGAGATTTTCCAGGCAAGGATACTGGAGTGGGTTGCCATTTCCTTCTCCAGGGGATCTTCCCAACCCAGAGATTGAACCCGGGTCTCCTGCACTGCAGGCAAATTCTTTACCGACTGAGCTACAAGGGAAGCCCTATTATAAAAATAAATGGTTGCTATCCAGTTATTTTTTAGGGATGAACATGGGAATTTTTTTAACACCAAAGCTGATAAGATGATATTTCAGGATAGTGAATTGAAAGCCATCAGCATTAGCAAGGTGGGGTGCAGGAATGAACAAACTTACCTTCAGGCTATACCCCCTCCAATTTGAACTCCCCAATCATTTTGTTCTAATTCCCTGATGATCCAGATCATATCTCCCCACACCCCAAGGGAATATGAGACTTACTAAAGTGCTTGGAAAGAATAGAAATATACTTCTCATGTTCACAGGCTTCAAGTTGAAAAAGTTTCAGAGACTATGTTAGGTGAGTGTCTGTTACATTGTAGGACCACAGCTACTATAATGAAATATAAATTAATGTTTTAAAAATAAATTCCACATTTTTAAATTGAGAACAGCACAACAATTTTGAGTGATAATTTTCAGCATTAAAATTTTAAATGTAAACACTAAATTGCATTATAATTTTTGAAACTCTACTTTGGGATTTCTTCATTTTTAACAGGTTTCTTAAATAAGTGAAGTGACCTGGGCCTCTCTCCATCTTTGAGATGGTCTGGGGTCATACAGCTCTTTTCATAAAGAAGCTTTGTTAGACAGTAAGCTCCTTGAAGACAAATGTCCATTCCCAAGATAGGGACAATGTGCTTCGCTTATTTATTACCTTGTGTTTTGCACATAATCATTACTCTGTTGTGACTCCAACAACAAGTAATACAGCTGCCTTGAATGTTGCTGAGTTGCTCTGTTGGTTACATTGCCTTAGTTTACAATGTGAGCAGAACTAATAGAGAAAGTTACTATTTTCTAGAAATTTTGGTGATATTTTTGATACACAATTGATGTTGGAAGTAGAAACTACACAATCATTTGGAAAAATGAAGTCATTTCAACGAAATGAAAAGTGTTTCTGATACTCTTATGCAGCATGAGTGGTACATAAAACATTCCGAGATATTATGCCTTATTCCTCTTGTTCTCTCTACATGCACACTCACATACACACATAGCCACACATCTTGATACAAATGGGCAATAAACTCTTATGGAAAAGATGAGTCACTGGAAATAAAAATGTCTTCAGTGTTGACTGAGATGAGCGGTGGGTGCTATACTTGCTGTAAGGTTACCAAATTGAGTACAGGATGCCCAATTAAATTTGGATTTCAGATAAACAACATGCAATCGTCTTAGAATACGTGTATAGTATATATTTAGTATAAACGCAACTCATACAGTGTTGGCAACTCCAACTTGGAGATTAAGAAAGAACTATCCTGTTTGAAACAGCTGTGTGAAGAGCAGGTGAAAATTCACATAGAAATGACATGCATGCTGTGTCTGACATATAGTAGGTGCTCAGCAAATGCCAGCTTTGAACATTTCCCAGGTGAGGAGGGTAAGTGGGAATCCCTCCTTTCAGTTTGCAGATGATAGTCCCTCAGAATATAGTTCTGATCCAGATGATATGAATACTAGACCAGCAAAAAGACAAGCAAACAAACAAACAAAAACCCTTAGTTATTGATTCTGCCATAGAAAGTGAAAATGAAACTCAGTGCTGGAGAATGCACCTTAGCTTCAACAGAAGAGTGGACTGAAGACAACATTTCACAAAAATTAGAACTTTACAAGCGTGTCATGTTTAACTATTGAAGGTTATAACCCACAAAGTATTAGTGAAAGGGTAGGAATAATTTTTTGGCCAGCCAAAATAAAAATTGCCAGCTGCAGACATTAGTTTCTGCAAAATCCTCTGGTCAATAATGAGTTATAATGACTACAAGCTTAAATCATGGAGATATAATAATGGGTCAACATATGTGAAACCTCATGGTAACCACAAATGAAAAACCTATTATAGAGACACAACAACAACAACAAAAGGAACCCAACCATACTAGAAAGAAAATTATCAAAACACAAAGGGAAGAAGTACTGAACAGAGGGAAAGCATAAAAAATAACTAGGAAACAAGTAATAAAATGGCAATAAGTACATACTAAGCAATAGTTACTTTAAATGTAATTGATTAAGTGCTCTGTTTAAAAGACACAGGATGTCTGATGAATAAAAACAAGCAAACAAATAAGACCCTTCAATAGACTCACTTCATTGCTAAAGACACAAAAAGATTGAAAGTGAGAGGATGAAAAATAAATTTCATGCAACCAGAAAAGATTAAAAAGCTGAGGTAGGGGACAGTTATATCAGATGTAATAGACTTTAAAAACAAAGGCTAAAACAAAAGACAAAAAGGAGCATTATATAATGATAAAGGAATCAATATAAGAAGAGGATATTATGCTCATTAATAAATACACACCCAACACAGGATCACCTAAACATATAAAGCAAATATTAATAGGCATAAAGGGAGAAATTGAAAATAACACAATAACAGTAGGCAACTTTAACACAACACTGATAGCAATGGACATGGTATCCAGAGAGAAAATCAATAAGGAAACAATGGTCTTAAATACACAATAGACAAGTTGCATTTAATTGATAGTTACAAAACATTACATTCAAAAACAGCAGAATACATACTCTTTTGAAGTGCACATGTAACATTCTCCAGGATAGATCACATGCTAGGTTATAAAACAAGCCTCAACAACAAAAAGGAGGATAGAAATTATATCAAGCATTTCTTTCTGACCACAAGGTTTAAAAACTAGGATTAATTATAGGAAAAAAAAAAAAAAAACCAGGGTAAAGCATAACCAAGTAAAAATTAAACAACATGCTACTAAAAAACAGGGTCAAAAAGAAATCATTGAGGAAATCTGAAAATACCCCAAGACAAATCAAAATGGAAAGACAACTTTCCAAAATCTATGGATGTAGCAAAAGTAATTCTAAAGGGAATTTCATAGTTACACAGGAATTCTGCAAGGAACAACAAAAAAACTCAAACAACTTACCATATAATGTACTTATAAAAAATAAGAAAAAACAAAGCCTGATGCCAGCAGAAGAAAGGAAATAATACAGATTAGAAAGAAAATAAATAAAATGGAGATAAAAGACAATAGAAAATATCAGTGGAACCAAAAGCCAGTTTTTTGAAAAGATAAATAAAATTGATAATCCTTTAGCAAAGAAATTTGTGTATGCATCACAATAATCTGGAAAATTTTGAAAGAGATGGGAATAACAGACCACCTAATCTGATTCTTGAGAAATCTGTAAGTAGGTCAAGAAGCAACAGTTAGAACTGGACATGGAGCAACAGACTGGTTCCAAATAGGAAAAGGAGTACATCAAAGCTGTATATTGTCACCATGCTTATTTAACTTATATGCAGAGTACATCATGAGAAACACTGGACTGGATGAAGCACAAGATGGAATCAAGATTGCTGGGAGAAATATCAATAACCTCAGATATGCAGATGACACCACCCTTATGGCAGAAAATGAAGAGGAATTAAAAAGCCTCTTGATGAAAGTGAAAGAGGAGAGTGAAAAAGTTGGCTTAAGCTCAATATTCAGAAAACAAAGAACATGGCATCCGGTCCCATCACTTCATGGCAAATAGATGGAGAAACAGTAGAAACAGTGGTAGACTTTATTTTGGGGGGCTCCAAATCACTTCAGATGGTGATTGCAGCCATGAAATAAAAAGATGCTTGCTCCTTGGAAGGAAAGTTATGACCAACCTAGACAGCATATTAAAAAGCATAGGCATTATTTTGCCAACAAAGGTCCATCTAGTCAAGGCTATGGTTTTTCCAGTAGTCATGTATGAATGTGAAAGTTGGACTATAAAGAAAACTGAGCACCAAAGAATTGCTGGTTTTGAACTGTGGTGTTGGAGAAGACTCTTGAGAGTCCTTTGGACTGCAAGGAGATCCAACCAGTCCATCCTAAAGGAAATCAGTCCTTGGTGTTCATTGAAAGGTCTGATGTTGAAGCTGAAACTTCAGTCTTTGGCCATCTGATGTGAAGAGCTGACTCATTTGAAAAGACCCTGATGCTGAGAAAGATTGAAGGCGAGAGGAGAAGGGGACGATGAGGATGGGATGGTTGGATGGCATCATCAACTCAATGGACATGAGTTTAAGTAAACTCTGGGAGTTTGTGATGGACAGGGAGGCCTGGCGTGCTGTGGTCCATGGGGTTGCAAAGAGTCAGACACAACTGAGTGACTGAATTGAATTGAACTAGCAAAGAAAGAGGACCCAAATAAACAAAATAAGTAATAAAAGCACAGAAGTAATAACCAATGCCAGAGATACAAAAAGACCATAAAAGAATCCTGTGAACAGTTATGTACTAAAAAAACGTAGACAACTTAAAAGCAATGGCCAAATTTCTAAAGATACACAATCTTACAAACTGAATGAGGAAGAAACAGACGATCTGAACAGACTTGATAACTAGTAGTGCAATTGAATTTGGAATTTAAAAAAAACCCACCAAGCCATGTGCAGAACTAGATGCTTTCACAGAGTAATTCTATCAAACATGAAAGGAATTAATACCAATCTTCCTTTAACTATTCCAAAAAATTGAAGAGTAGAGAGCACTCAAATTCATTTGACTAAGCCCCATTTTCCTGATATCAAAAATGGACAAAGAAAAAGCAAGAAAAGAAAATTATAGACTATATCTTTGATGAGTATAGATGCAAAAATCTTCAACAAAATATAAGCAAACCAAAACCAGCAATACATATAAAGGATCATACATCATGATCAAGTTTGATTTATGCCAGTGTCACAAGGATTGTTCAATATACACAGATCAATCAATGTGATACACCACATTTTTTTAAAAAAGATAAAAATCACATGATCATTTTAATAGATGAAAGAAAAGCATTTGACAAAATTCAAAATCCATTCGTGATAATAACTCTAACCAACATGGGTACAGAGCAAATATATTTCAATACAATAAAGGCCATTTATGACTGGAAGAAACACAAGCTGGAATCAAGATTGCTGGGAGAAATATCAATAACCTCAGATATGCAGATGATACCACCCTTATGGCAGAAAGTGAAGAGGAACTAAAAAGCCTCTTGATGAAAGTGAAAGAGGAGAGCGAAAAAGTTGGCTTAAAGCTCAACATTCAGAAAATGAAGATCATGGCATCTGGTCCCATCACTTCATGGGATTTAGATGGGGAAACAGTGGAAACAGTGTGAGACTTTATTTTTTTGGGGCTCCAAAATCACTGTAGATGGTGATTATAGCCATGAAATTAAAAGACGCTTACTCCTTGGAAGAAAAGTTATGACTAACCTAGATAGTATATTCAAAAGCAGAGACATTATTTTGCCAACTAAGGTCCATCCAGTCAAGGCTATGGTTTTTTCAGTAGTCATGTATGGATGTGAAAGCTGGACTGTGAAGAAAGCTGAGTGCAGAAGAATTGATGCTTTTGAACTGTGGTGTTGGAGAAGACTCTTGAGAGTTCCTTGGACCGCAAGAAGATCCAATCAGTCCATTCTGAAGGAGATCAGCCCAGGGAATTCTTTGTAAGGAATGATGCTAAAGCTGAAACTCCAGTGCTTTGGCCACCTCATGCGAAGAGTTGACTCATTGGAAAAGACTTTGATGTTGGGAGGGATTGGGGGCAGAAGGAGAAGGGGACGACAGAGGATGAGATGGCTGGATGGCATCACATACTCGATGGATGTGAATTTGAGTGAACTCCAGGAGTTAGTGATGGACAGGAAGGCCTAGCGTGCTGCAATTCATGGGGTCGCAAAGAGTCAGACACGACTGAGCGACTGAACTGAACTGAACTGATGACATACCCATAGCCAACATAATACTCAATGGTGAAAAGCAAAAGCCTCCCTGCTAAATTCAGAAATAAGGATATCAACTTTTGCTGCTTCTATTTAACATAGTATTGGAAGTCTAAGCCACAATAATAAAACAAGGAAAATAAATATAAAGGATCCTGCTGCTGCTGCTGCTGCTAAGTCGCTTCAGTCGTGTTCGACTCTGTGCAACCCCATAGACGGCAGCCCATCAGGCTCCCCTGTCCCTGGGATTCTCCAGGCAAGAACACTGGAGTGGGTTGCCATTTCCTTCTCCATAAAGGATCCTCATTAGAGTGAAAATGAAAATCGCTCAGTTGTGTCTGACACTTTGCAATCCCTTGGACTATACAGTTCATGGAATTTTCCAGGCCAGAATACTGGTGTGGGTAGCCATTCCCTTCTCCATGGGATCTTCCTAACCCAGGGATCAAACCCAGGTCTCCCACATCTTAGGTGGATTCTTTATCCCCTGAGCTACCAGGGAAGCCCAAGAATACTGAAGTGGGTAGCCTAACCCTCCTCCAGGGGATCTTCCCAAACCAGGAATTGAACCAGGTCTCTTGCATTGCAGGAGAATTCTTTACCAGCTCAGCTACCAGGGGATCCCAAATTGGAGGGAAAGTGTTAAAACTGTCACTGCTTGTAGATGACACAGTACTCTATATATTCTAAGGTTGCCAGATAAAAACTATTAGAATAGATTAATTCAGCAAGGTTGCAGGATACAAGATCAGAAATTTTGCATTCCTATACTCCAATAACGGAGAAGGCAATGGCACCCCACTCCAGTACTCTTGCCTGGAAAATCCCATGGACAGAGGAGCCTGGTAGGCTGCAGTCCATGGGGTCGCTGGGAGTCAGAAACGACTGAGCGACTTCACTTTCACTTTTCACTTTCATGCCTTGGAGAAGAAAATGGCAACCCACTCCAGTGTTCTTGCCTGGAGAATCCCAGGGACCAGGGAGCCTGGTGGGCTGCCATCTCTGGGGTCGCACAGAGTTGGACACGACTGAAGCGACTTAGCAGCAGCAGCAGCATACTCCAATAAGGAATTAACATAAAGGGAAGTTAAAAAACAATTCCACTTAAAATCACATAAAAAATACTTATGAATAAACTTAACCAAGGATATGAAAGACCCATACTCTGGAAACTATAAGACTCTGATGAAGGAAACTGATAATGATTCATTAAAAGGGAAATATATCATATGCACTTAGATTAGCAGAATTAGTATTGTTAAAATGGTCATACTACCCAAATTACAGATTAGGTGCAGTCCCCACCAAAATACTCATTATATTTTTAAAAGAACTAGAACAAATAATCCTAAAATTCACATGAAACCACAAAAGCTCCTGAATTTCCAAAGCAATGTTGAGAAAAAAGAACAAAGCTGGAGGTAGAATACTCCCAGATTCAAACTATGCTACAAAGCTACCATAATAAATTAGCATAGTACTGGTGCAAAAATAGACATTGGTTCAATGAAACAGAATAGAGAGACCAAAAACCACACCTATGGTTAATTAATATACGACAAAGGAGGCAAGAATATCCAGTGGTGAAGGATAGTCTCTTCAGCAAGTGGTGCTGGGAAAACTGGACAAGTTTATGTAAAGTAAGATTAGAACATTACCTCAAACCATATTCAAAAATAAACTCAAAGTGACTTAAATACCTATGAAAGACCTGAAACTAAAAAATCTCCTAAAAGAGAACAAGGGCAGAACATTCTTTCACAAAAATTGTAGTGATATTTTTATAGATATCTCTCTAAAGGCAAATGAAATTAAAGCAAAAATAAGCAAGTTGGACATAATTAAACTTAAAAGCTTTAACACAGCAAAGGAAACCATCTATAAAATGAAAAGACAACTTATGAAATGGGAGAAAATATTTGCAAATGATATGTCCAAAGGGGGATAATACCAAAATGTTTAAGTAGCACATACAATTCAATATTTTTTTTAAAAACCCAAAGAAAAAATGGACAAAAGATCTAAATAGATATTTTTCCAGAGAAGACATGCAGATGGTTAACAAGCACATAAAAAGATGCTCAACATCACTATTATTAGAGAATGAAAATTAAAATAACAATGGGTTATTACTCCATAACTGTCTTCAGAATGGCTAATTGCAGGAGTCTTCATTTGTAGAGTGACTATGAAAAACAGGAGGTTCCTCAAACAACTAAAAATAGAACTACCATATAATCCAGGAACTCTACCCATGGATATATATCCAGAAAAAATAAAAACACTGATTTGAACAGATACATGTACCAATGTTCATAGTAGGATTACTTACAATAGCTAAGATATGGAAGCAACCCAAATTCCCATTAAGAGACAAATGGATAAAGATGTTGTTGTATACATGTACAATGGAATATTACTCAGACTAAAAGGGAATGAAATTCTGTCATTTGTGGATGGGCCTAGAGAATATTATGCTTAGTGAATAAGTAGAGAAAGACAAATACTGTATGTTAAAGCTTGCATGTGGAGTCTAAAAAATGACACAAGTGGATATATATTCAAAATATAAACAGAACCACAGATATAGAAAATAAACTAGTAGTTACTAAAGGGGAGAGAAGAGAGGTTGGCAAACTAGGCTATTTGATTAAGTGATACTAATTACTGTTTAAAATAAATAAGCAACAAGGATATATTGTATAGCACAGGGAATTATAGCCATTATTTTGTAATAACTTTTAGTGGAGTGTAAACTGTAAAAATGTTGAATCACTCTGCTGTACATCTGAAAATAATACAATATTGTAAATCAACCATACTTCAATAAAAATTGTCACCTGAATAATAGCTACTCCTGGTCATTTTGCCAATTAATTCTGATTATACAAAGTGCTTGGCATTCAGCAAACTTTTCTCCTAAATAGCGCCCTAATTTATTTTGTCATTTACAAAAATTTATTAAGCATATGCAATGTCATGCTCATTATACTTGGTATATTTCCATGAACAAAGCAACTAAGATATCTGTTAACATAGAGATTATATTCTAGCAAAGAGATTCTTTTATTGTGACAATTTAAAAATTACACTAGAATAAAAGGAAAAGCATAATGATCTCTGATGTACAAAGTCTTCAACCTCAATATTTATCAACATTTTCTAATTTTCATTCTTATATTCCTCATGTTTTTTTCCCTAAAATATTTAAAAACTAATCTCAGACATTATTCATTACATCTGTAAATTTTTTGCTTGCCCCAATATACTATTTACCTTTTGTATGTGTTTCTGTGTATATAGTTCATACGATCCTCACTGCCATCAGTATGATTCATACTCCACCCTTTATCTCCTGGATTACTGTAATAGTTCTAACTAGTCTTGCTTCTGCTTTTACCCCTCGAGTGTCCATTCTCAACACGGCAGTAAGAATTAGCTTTTTAAAACATAATGTCATTCTGTTTAATACCTTGCACTGGCTTCTCGTATTATTCAGAATAAAAGTCACCACTAGACCATTCAGGTATGACCTAAATCAAATCCCTTACGATTATATAGTGGATATAACAAACAGATTCAAGGGATTATATCTGATACATAAAGTACCTAAAGAACTATGCATGGAGGTTCCTGATACTCTATAGGAGTGGTGATCAAAACCATCACTAAGAAGAAGAAATGCAAAAAGGCAAAATGATTGTCTGAGGAGGCCTTACAAATACTGAGAAAAGGAGACAAGGAAAAGATAAGGAGAAAGGGAAAGATATACCCATCTGAATGCAGTGTTCCAAAGAATAGCAAGGAGAGATAAGAAAGTCTTCTTCAGTGATCAGTGCAAAGAAACAGAGGTAAAATAGAATAGGAAAGACTAGAGATCTCTTCAAGAAAATTAGAAATACCAAGGGAACATTTCATGCAAAGATGGGCACAAAAAGGACAGAAACGGTATGGACCTAACAGAAACAGAAGATATTAAGAAGAGGTGGCAAGAATACACAGAAGAACTGTACAAAAAGATCTTCATGATGCAGATAACCATGATGATGTGATCACTCATCTAGAGCTAGACATCCTGGAGTGGGAAGTCAAGTGGGCCTCAGGAAGCATTACTACAAACAAAGCTAGTGGAGGTGACTGAATTCCAGCTGAGCTATTTCAAATCCTAAAAGATGATGCTGTGAAAGTGCTGTACTCAATATGCCAGCAAATTGGGAAAACTCAGCAGTGGCCATAGGACTGAAAAAGGACAGTTTTCATTTCAATCCCAAAGAAAAACAATGCCAAATAATGTTCAAGCTACCAAACAATTGCACTCATCTCACACATGAGCAAAGTAATGCTCAAAATTCTCCAAGCCAGGCTTCAAAAGTTCATAAACTATGAACTTCCAGATGTTTAAGCTGTATTTGGAAAAGGCAGAGGAACCAGAGATCAAACTACCAACATTCATTGGATCATAGAAAGAGCAAGAGAATTTCAGAAAAGAACATTTAATTCTGCTTCATTGACTATGCCAAAGTCTTTGACTGTGTGGATCACAATGAACTGTGGAAAATTCTTAAAGAGATGGGAATACTAGACCTTTTTACTTGCCTCCTGAGAAATCTGTATGCAGGTCAAGAAACAACAGTTAGAACTGGACATGGAACAAGAGACTGGTTCCAAATTGAGAAAGGACTACCTCAAAGCTGTGTATTGTCACCCTACTTATTTAAATTATATGCAGAGTTCAGTTCAGTCACTCAATCATGGCCAACTCTTTGCAACCCCATGAAATGCAGCACACCAGGCTTCCCTGTCTATCACCAACTCCTGGAGCTTACTCAAACTCATGGCCATCAAGTCAGTGATGTCATCCAACCATCTCATCCTCAGTCATCCCCTTCTCCTCCTGCCTTCAATCCTTCTCAGCATCAGGGTCTTTTCAAATGAATCAGCTCTTTGCATCAGATAGCCAAAGTATTGGAATTTCAGCTTCAGCAACAGTCCTTCCAATGAATATTCAGGACTGATTTCCTTTAGGATAGACTGGTTGGACACCCTTGCAGTCCAAGGGACTCTCAAGACTTTTCTCCAACATCACAGTTCAAAAGCATCAGTTCTTCAGTGCTCAGCTTTCTTTATAGTCCAACTTTTACATCCATACATGACTACTGGAAAAATCATAATTTTGACTAGACAGACCTTTGTTGGCAAAGTAACGGCTCTGCTTTTTAATATGCTGTCTAGGTTGGTCATAGCTTTTCTTCCAAGGAGCAAGTGTCCTTTAATGTCATGGCTGCAGTCACCATCTTCAGTATTTTGGAACCCAAGGAAATAAAGTCTCTCACTGCATTGTTTCTCCATCTATTTTCCATGAAATGATGGGACCAGATGCCATGATCTTAGTTTTCTGAATGTTGAGTTTTCAGCCAACTCTTTTACTCTCCTCTTTAATTTTCATCAAGAGGCTCTTTAATTCCTCTTTGCTTTAGGCCATAAGGGTGGTATATCTGCATATCTGAGATTATGGATATGCAGAGTACATCATTGGAAATGGCAGACTGGATGAAGCACAAGCTGGAATCAAGACTGCAGGGAGAAATAGCAATAATCTCAGATGTGCGGATGGCACTACCCTAATGGCAGAAAGCAAAGAGGAACTAAAGAGCCTCTTGATGAAAATTAAAGAGGAGAGTGAAAAAGCCTGGCATGCTTCAGTCCATGGGGTTGCAAAGAGTCAGACATGACTGAGCGACTGAACTGAACTGAGGTTGGAAAGTATCCAGTATGCTACTGGGGAAGAACAGAGGGCAATCACTAAGACCCCCAGTAAGAATGAGGCAGCTGAGCCAAAGCAGAAACAACTCTCAGTTGTGGATGTATTTGTTGTTGAAAGGATAGTGCAATGAGATAGCATCACTTGGTCAATCAACATGAATCTAAGCAAACTCCAGGAGACAGTGGAAGGCAGAGGAGCCTGGTGTGCTGCAGTCCATGGGGCTCTAGAGTCGAGTATGACTTGGTGACTGAAAAACAACAAACCAAGAACTACAAATCTTATCTTACCTGGTTTCCCATTAACTTTCTGACCTTATATTACATTCTACTGCTTTTTGTCCATTTAATTTCTGAGCTATACTGCTTTTCCTGCTGTTCCTTCAACATACCAGGCATGTTTCCTTATGAACTCTCTATTCTCTATTTCTGGAATGCTATTTCTTAACTCCTTTATTAGTAATCCTCACTAAAATATCAACCTCTTCAGTATTTTACATCTTCCTTCCACACCCCCCCCCCTTTTTTTTTTTTTTTTGGCTCTCTAGCATTATCACTTGGTAACTGCTTTCAACTGAAAAATCTTTGTCCTCCTGAAATTAATAATTTGAAACCTAAAGTTCAATGTAATGGCATTAGGAGGTGGGGTCTTTCGGCTCAGATGGCAAAGCATCTGTCTACAATGTGGGAGACCCAGATTCGAATTTTGTGGGTCAAAAATTGGGTTGGGAAGATCCCCTGGAGAAGGAAATGGCAATCCACTCCAGTACTATTGCCTGGAAAATCCCATGGACAGAGGAGCCTGGTAGGCTACAGTCTATGGGTCGCAAAGAGTCAGACAGGACTGAGTGACTTCACTTTCACTTTCAGGTCATGAGGGTGGAGTCCTCAGGATGAGATAAGCGCCCTTATAAAAGAGAAGTCAGAGAGATCCCTTGCTCTTTTTGCCATGTGAAGACAAGATGAGAAGTTAGTCATTGGTGAACCAGGAAGCAGGCTCTCACCAGGCACTGAATTTACCAGCATCTTCTTCTTAAACTTTCCATCCTCCAAAATGGTGAGAAATAAATTTCTGCTGTTTATGAGCCACCAGTCAATGGTATTCTTAAACAGCAGCCGAAACAGACTGAGACAATAACTTGTTTATTATAGCTCCCACTAGAATGAAAGCGTCTTGAGGGCAGAATTTATTTCTGTTTTGTTACTATCATATTCTCAAGCACTAGGAACAGAACTACTCAACAAGAACCACTCAAGGAGACCCTAAATAAACAGCTGTTGTGCAAATGAGACATAATTATCATTGTCATGATTATCATCTTCTATATCTCCCATGCATGTAGGCATTTTCTTTTGATTTCGAGCTGCGTGGTACCTCCTTATTTATATATCTGCTTTTTATTTTCCATTTTATCCTTTTCATAAATAGATTGACAAAAATCCTTAAGCGCTTCTGTGTCCTCACTTTTTCAACTCCAGTGGTCAATGGTATGATTGCAGTACCTCTAATTACCTCACTAGAAAATTATTTCTCTAGGGCATGGAACTGTTTCTGGTCCTCCAGGTACAGAGACATCAAGAAAACAAAGTTAATTAGGCACTTCAGAGTCTAGACAACTGCTTGACAAAATCAAGTCAGAGGACCTCCATTTTACCCTAGAGGTTGGTAGAATCAGTTTTTGTGAGAAGTGATCAGAGATGCCCTGGTAGAAAATTATGATAATCAAGCTATCATTGAAAGATAACTCAGCCATGAAATGGATGGTCTGCCCTTCTGTCTAGAGGGAAGGCTGCTGACATTATGTTGATGAGTCCCTACCTTCATAATAGAGAATTATTATGAACACCAAAAATTTTCTTCTTCCAGCTTGCTGAGCTCTCATCTTAGCAGGAGCTAATAAACAAGACTTCCCTGGTGGCTCAGACAGTAAAAGCATGTGCCTACAAAGCGGGAGACCCAGGTTCAATCCCTGGGTTGGGAAGATCCTCTGGAGAAGGAAACAGCAACCCACTCCAGTATTCTTGCATGGAAAATCCCATGGACGGAGGAGCCTGGCAGGCTACAGTCCGTGGGGTTGCAAAGAGTTGGACACGACTGAGCAACTTCACAACATCACAATAAACAAGAAGAAGGTACATTAGAAAATATTTAGAACAGTGGTTCTCAACTTTCAGATCATTCTGTCTCCAAAAGTAAATCTGCCAATGCCTGGAGACTTTATGGTTGTTGCAGCTGGGACCATGTTACTGACAAGTAGTGAATGTTTACCAGAGATAGATTTCCTGGTGGCTCAGACAGTAAAGAATCCACCTGTAAGGCAGAATATCCAGATTCAGTCCCTGGGATGGAAGATCCCCCAGAGAAGGATAATAGCTAACCGCTCTAGTATTCTTGCCTGGAGAATTACATGGATAGAGGAGCCTGGCAGGCTACAGTCCAGGGGTCGCAAAGAGTCACACACGACTGAGTGACTAACAATAGCATAACAGAACAATGGTCTCAACTGGAGATCATTCTGTCTCCAAAAGTAAATCTGCCAATGTCTGAAGACTTTCTGGTCATCACAACTGGGGCCATGTTACTGACATATAGTGCATGTTGACCAGCAATGTTGCTAAACATCCTGCAATGCCCAGGATAACCACCCCCAACAAAAAATTATCTGGTCCAAAATACCGGCTGTGGTTCAGTTGGGAAATGCTGATATAGAAGAATGATATCTTAGGTCTACAACTTTTACTCATATCACGTGACTTAAAAGCAACATAAAAGAATGAATTGCCAGTATCTTCACTTGATTTCACTTCCCTCTTGTTCTTCTATCTCTTTCAGCAAATTTTCTGAGGCTTCTTGGCTGTTTCTTTTTATCTCCCAGCCCTCAAAGTTGTCATACCTCAGAGCTCAATTCTAAATCTTTTTACTCTATATATTCTCTCCCAGTTGGTCTCATCCAGTCTTGTGACTTTCAACACCACTGACATGTTAACAATTCCTAAATTCATACCATTTCAGATTAGAACTCCAGACTTATACATCCAACTGTGCAGTTGAATTCTCTGTTTATACCTATTAGACATTTCAAATATAATATGTCTAAAATTAAACTTCTAATTCTCTCCTACTTCCCAGATCTGCTCCATCCAGTCACTCAGTTAATGGTAAGGTCCAAAATGTCACAGTCATATTTTATCTTTCTTTTTCTCATGTCCACAGTCCATGTGCTAGCAAACATCAATGACTTTAACTTCAAAATACATCTAGAATATGATCAAATCCTGTTGTTTCCACTGACCCAAAACGCTGGACTGGAAGAAACACAAGCTGGAATCAAGATTGCTGGGAGAAATATCAATAACCTCAGATATGCAGATGATACCACCCTTATGGCAGAAAGTGAAGAGGAGCTAAAAAGCCTCTTGATGAAAGTGAAAGAGGAGAGCGAAAAAGTTGGCTTAAAGCTCAACATTCAGAAAACGAAGATTATGGCATCTGGTCCCATCACTTCATGGGAAATAGATGGGGAAACAGTGGAAACAGTGTCAGACTTTATTTTTTTTGGGCTCCAAAATCACTGCAGATGGTGACTGCAGCCATGAAATTAAAAGACGCTTACTCCTTGGAAGAAAAGTTATATCCAACCTAGATAGCATTTTCAAAAGAGAAGACATTACTTTGCCGACTAAGATCTTAGTCCATTTGAGCTGCTACAACAAGGAGTTGTAAGCAGTCTGGGTAGCTTACAAGCAATAGGAATTTATTCCCCTAGGTTCTAGAAGCAAGGAGTCTGAGATCAGAGTGCCAATCTGGTCAGGTGAGACCCCTCTTCTTGGTTGCACACTTTTCATTATATCCTCACATGGTGAGAGGGGCTAGGGAGCTCCGTGGCATCTCTTTCATAAAGCACAAATTCCATTCATGAGGGATCTACCTCATGATATAATCACCACTCAAAGGACCCATCTTCTAACAGTATCACATTCAGAGGTAGGATTTCAAAATGTAGATTTGGAAGGAACACAAACATTTAATTCACAACATCCAGGTTCAAGCCAAGCTTACTGAAATAGCCTCCTCACTGCTTTGAAACACTGGCTTGTCTATTCACATCAGGAGGACTGAGTATCTCTCAGTGTTCAAAAACATATGAAAACATGTTTGTCAACTTATACAAATAAGTCATATGCAAATATGTTTTATACAAATAAGACACAATTATTATTGCTAGTTGTATTAGTTTCCATTTACTGTGTGCCTGCCGTTCCAGTAAACAAGGATCAAACCATCAGCCACTTCAGTTGCCCCCCACTCTCCATGCACACAAATATACACAGCCCCAACAGTACACTGTGAAGGAAATTCAGGGTAGAGAAATATTCGAAGCATTATAGTCATGGTTAGCTAAGATGCATACCTAAAGAATAATTTGAACCCAGACTCTTATAGCTTCCCATACATAGAAAAGCACTAAAAACATTAACTTGAGAGTCTGTTTCTATGATTAGGGGTAATCTTTTGATGTTCAACTCCATTTTTTTCCAGCAAAAAAAAAAAAAAAAAAATTCCTGTATATCCTCGCTTCTCCCTTACCTCTTTGGAACAGTTCCTCAGAGATACTTGAAAAGCTGTCTCCAGGGCTATAGTTTTCAGAAAGGTCTCTAAATAAAACTTACATAGCAACTTTCAAGTTGTGCATTTTACTTCAGCCAACAACTGGTATAACAAATTCCCACAAACCAAGTGCTTTACACAACACAAATTTACTTTCTTATAACTCTGTGGGTCAGAAAACCAATGCAGACCTCACTGGACTAAAGTCAAGGTGATCACAGGGCTGCATGCCTTATTGGAGACTCTAAGAGAGAATTTGTTTCCTATTCTTTTCCAGAATCTGGAGGCATTCTATTTTCCTCGGTCTGTGATTTCCTTCCTCCATTTTCAAAGGCAGCAGTGGTGAGTCTAGTCTTTCACATATCCCATCTCTCTAACCTCCACTTCCATTTCACTTCTCTACTTTTCAGGACCCTTGCAGTTACATTGGGCTCGCCTAGATGACCCGGGGGAAAATACCTTACCAACTGATTCACAGTCTTAATTTAATGAGTGTGTTAGTTGCTCAGTCATGTCCAACTCTTTGCAACCCCATGGACTGTAGTCTGCCAGGCTCCTCTGTCCATGGAATTCTCCAGGAAAGAATACTAGAGTGGTGAGTCAGTTCAGTCACTCGGTCATGTCCAATTATTTGCAACCCCATGGACTGCGGTACGCCAGGCTTCCCTGTCCATCACCAACTCCTGGAGCTTGCTCAAACTCATTTCTGTAGATGAGGACATAGGTTTTTCTGACTACCATACTAATCAGAGCTTTTTCTTGTCCAGTACTAAAATATTGATAATTATTTCTTCACGCCTCTGAATTAATTTAAAACTAACATTTGATATTATATATATTTACAAAATAAAACAACAACAACAAAGGAGAATATTTTATCATAAAAAGAACATTAACATTTAAACCATATCTCATGGGAATATCTTTGTTTAAAAAGAACAAATCAAATAAAGGAAAAATAGTATTTTGAGATGAAATATATTACAATACCAGTGCTAATGTAGAAAACTGAGTAATATTTCAACTGACTTGTTTGATCCAACTGTCTGCTTCTCCATACTTTCACTTATTTGAGATAGAATAACAATAATCATCCGAGTGCCTGCTCTGTGTTAGCTTCAGTTTTCAGTGTTTTAATCCATGATTCATTAAATTTGCATGGCATTTTGAGAGAGGTGTTATTCTCTTCTTACAAATAATAGAATTGAAGTTTAGAGTGACTTGAATGCCATAATAAGAGACAGAGTGGACATTTGAACTAAAACAAGAAAGCCTGAGAGGTTTAGGTGACTTCCCATGGGAAATTCAGAAAGCCAGTAGTAGAAACATATCTGGAAAAGACAAGTCTCAAATTCAATCCAGTCAGTTTGTCACTAATTAGGCAAAAGATTCAGGTTATGCTGATTACGCTTTCTCTTTTTTTTAAGGGCCTCTTCTGCTTGAGAGAACAAGCAGTTTGGGAAAAGCCCATTTCCAGTTGGCATGTTTACCATGTTCTTCATTTGAAGAGAGCATCCAATTCCAGGAATATTTTTGCCAGTAATAAATTCACTTTAATCGGAAAAGTTACAGAGGATTATCTTAAGTGCCTGCAGAGCAGAAACGACAAGCCAGAGGAACCATCCATTACATTCACTGGTAATTGGATACAAAGTGCTGACTCTAAAAGACTGTGCTCCAATAATGCAATTATTTGCCAAAAATTCTTAATAAAAAGCACATTTCTCTTCATGCTTTTCAGAGGCAAGCCGCTTTAAAAATCCCAAACAGAGTCAAATGCAGCGATTCAGAGTACTTGAGGTTGTGGTTATATACCTCATCTCTGATCTTACTATGCTAAGATGATGAATGCAAACGGTACTGTCAGGACCAAAACAATGCTAAATGTGACACCATAAACCATCTGTATTAGTAAATGCAGTGTCGTGTTCTCCTATATTTCATTCTATGAGAATGGTGTATTCTCATAAATTTCATACACCCATTTTATTATTTCATACTATGATTGAATGGATCCTGGTGGTTTGATATAACAGGTGCATCAGTAGTCAGATCAACTTGTCATGACTGGCCGAACTCCCAAGAGCATCTTGGAGGCTTGCCTTACAGTTCCAGGCTGCATCACCTTACTTGTTTTCTCAATGGCTGGACTGATGGAACCCCTTTTCTTACTCACAGAAAACTCATTTTATCTGTTAAAGGTTATTTTACTATTGGAGGTTGTACATGCATGCTTAGTCAGTCAGTCGTGTCCCACTCTTGGCGACCCCATGGACAGTAGCCTGATCCTCTGTCCATGGATTCTCTAGGCAAGAATACTGGAGTGGATTGCAATTTCCTTCTCCAGGGAATCTTCCCAACCCAGGGACTGAATACTTGTCTCCTGCATTGGCAGGCAGGTTCTTTACCACCGAGCCACTTGGGAAGCCCTGGAGGTTGTGAGGATTGGCAAAGACTGCACATATATCCTTCACTGTTCCTACCATCTGGGTAGGGGCTGGGTGTCCCGCTCCTCTCATAAACCAGAATGACAGCATGACCTTTCACTCCAAAAGTTCCTTCCTCCTTTAAAGACCCCTGAGTTGCACAACCAAGCTTCCTTGCCTTTTATAGTTAAAGGTTGAGATCTATCAGGGGATCTCAGCCATAAGTAGCCTCAGGGTCCTCTAGAAATTGTATGTAAAATTTGATGTGTATAAGCGGAAAGTACACGTTTATCAGGGAGAAGAATTCATCAGACATTAAAAGCCAAAAATAAAACCAAGCCAAAATAAAACAAACAGACAAAAATGTCGTGTGACCTATAGTAGCTTAAAAACAACCAAGAAAGAGGATTGATGAAGTCTTTTCTTTCTCTAAAATTGAGATATTAATTCCAATGAGCTGATACTGCAGTTCTGGTTTTACAGCTACTGATGGATATTGGTGCTTGTTCCTGTCAGACTTGATGTAAAACAAGGTGATACATAAATAGATACATAAATAGATACATAAATAAAGAGAAAAACAAACAAGTTAGGTGCTTGTGATAGACAATTAAGGAGAAAAAATTCCTGAAATCCACAAACTATTGTGAAAACAACAGGACTGCCTAAATCTACATCCATAGAACATCTACGTTTTGTGCTATCAAAGGCCATGGAAGAGCATCACCTACAAACACTTTTGCCATAATTAATCACAGCTAATTCCTTCCTTCTCTACTATTTCCTTTTATATACGGGTATCACTGAAAATACAACAAGACAAGAGCTACTATCAGACTAAGCACAGAATGTTCGAGCAATTACAAGAAGCACCTAACTTAGTTTAAGGAGTGAATGGACACGGGAAGGCTTTTCAGAGGAGTTGAAAGCTAAGCTTAATATTTAACTGTAAGGCCAGAATTGGCTAGGCAAAGAATTGATGTTACAGCTAGGGAAAAAGAATCCTCCCTGGAAAAAAAGAATAGGATATTCCAAACACCAGGGACCATGCAGAACATATTATCTTTGACAAACAGAAAGAAGTTCCAAATGGCTGGAAATTAGAATGGGAGGTCTTAGGCTTTCATGATCACACTAACCTAAAAAGGAATAAAAGTAAGCATAATCACAACACATAAAAACGTTAGGTCAAGGTGTAACCTATGAAATGGGAAGAAATGGGCTACATTTTCTACCACAAGAAAATCACACGAAAGTTATTATGAAACTAATAACCAAAGGAGGATTTAGTAGTAAACTAAGAATAGAGTGCTTAGTTGAATTAGGCCATGAAGCACGCACACACCGCCCGTCACCCTCCTCAAGTAACTACAACGCGCCCAAATCTATTTACACGCACTAACCATATGAGAGGAGACAAGTCGTAACAAGGTAAGCATACTGGAAAGTGTGCTTGGATAAATCAAGATATAGCTTAAATAAAGCACCTAGTTTACACCTAGAAGATTTCACACACCTATGAATGTCTTGAACTATTCCTAGCCCAAACCCCCGTTTTCAATTAAACAATCAAAACAAAATAAAACAAAATATTTACTCTAACTTAAAGTATAGGAGATAGAAATTCTAAACATGGCGCTATAGAGAAAGTACCGCAAGGGAACGATGAAAGAATAAAATCAAAGTATAAAAAAGCAAAGATTACCCCTTGTACCTTTTGCATAATGAGTTAACTAGCAAAAAACTTAGCAAAACGAACTTTAGCTAAGTAACCCGAAACCAGACGAGCTACTTATGGACAGTCAATTAAGAACCAACTCATCTATGTGGCAAAATAGTGAGAAGATCTGTAAGTAGAGGTGATACGCCTAACGAGCCTGGTAATAGCTGGTTGTCCAGGAAACGAATCTTAGTTCAACCTTAAAGATACCAAAAACACACGCAAGTCTCACTGTATCTTTAAAAGTTAGTCTAAAAAGGTACAGCCTTTTAGAAACGGATACAACCTTGACTAGAGAGTAAGATCTAACAATACCATAGTAGGCCCAAAAGCAGCCATCAATTAAGAAAGCGTTAAAGCTCAACAATTTAAACAATATTAATCCCAACAACAAATAGCTAACTCCTAACCCTAATACTGGACTACTCTATTATTAAATAGAAGCAATAATGTTAGCATGAGTAACAAGAAACATTTTCTCCTTGCATAAGCCTAAGTCAGTGTCTGATAATACCCTGACCATTAACAGTAAATAAAAATAATCCAACAATAAATAATTTATTAATTACACTGTTGACCCAACACAGGAATGCACTTAAGGAAAGATTAAAAGAAGTAAAAGGAACTCGGCAAACACAAACACTGCCTGTTTACCAAAAACATCACCTCCAGCATCTCTAGTATTGGAGGCACTGCCTGCCCAGTGACAAATGTTAAACGGCCGCGGTATCCTGACCGTGCAAAGGTAGCATAACCATTTGTTCTCTAAATAAGGACTTGTATGAACGGCCACACGAGGGTTTTACTGTCTCTTACTTCCAATCAGTGAAATTGACCTTCCCGTGAAGAGGCGGGAATAGACAAATAAGACGAGAAGACCCTATGGAGCTTTAACTAATTAGTCCAAAGAAAACAAACTTAACCACCAAGGGACAACAACATCCTCCGTGGACTAACAGCTTTGGTTGGGGTGACCTCGGAGAATAAAAAATCCTCCGAGCGATTTTAAAGACCAGACCCACAAGTCAAATCGAACTATCGCTCATTGATCCAAAAACTTGATCAACGGAACAAGTTACCCTAGGGATAACAGCGCAATCCTATTCAAGAGTCCATATCGACAATAGGGTTTACGACCTCGATGTTGGATCAGGACACCCCGATGGTGCAACCGCTATCAAAGGTTCGTTTGTTCAACGATTAAAGTCCTACGTGATCTGAGTTCAGACCAGAGTAATCCAGGTCGGTTTCTATCTATTACGAATTTCTCCCAGTACGAAAGGACAAGAGAAATAAGGCCAACTTCAAACAAGCGCCTTAAATTAATTAATGATATTATCTCAATTAAATCCACAAACAGAACCCGCCCTAGAAAAGGGCTTAGTTAAGGTGGCAGAGCCCGGTAATTGTGTAAAACTTAAACCTTTATACTCAGAGATTCAAATCCTCTCCTTAACAAAATGTTTATAATCAACATCCTAACATTAATTATTCCCATTCTCCTAGCCGTAGCATTTCTAACATTAGTTGAACGAAAAATCCTAGGCTACATGCAATTTCGAAAAGGTCCTAATGTTGTAGGCCCGTATGGCCTGCTTCAACCCATTGCTGATGCAATTAAACTTTTCATTAAAGAACCACTACGACCAGCCACATCTTCCATCTCAATATTCATTTTAGCACCTGTCCTGGCCCTAAGCCTCGCCCTGACCATGTGAATTCCCCTACCTATACCCTACCCCCTCATTAACATAAACTTAGGCGTCCTTTTTATATTAGCCATATCAAGCTTAGCCGTATACTCAATCCTTTGATCAGGCTGGGCCTCCAACTCAAAATACGCACTTATCGGAGCTCTACGAGCAGTAGCACAAACAATCTCATACGAAGTAACCCTAGCAATCATTTTATTATCAGTCCTCCTAATGAACGGATCCTTCATTCTCTCCACATTAATCATTACACAAGAACAAGTATGATTAATCTTCCCAGCATGACCTCTAGCAATAATATGATTTATTTCTACACTAGCAGAAACAAACCGAGCACCATTTGACCTCACCGAGGGGGAATCAGAACTAGTCTCAGGCTTTAACGTAGAATATGCAGCAGGACCATTCGCCCTATTCTTTATGGCAGAATATGCAAATATTATTATAATAAATATCTTCACAACAACCCTCTTCCTAGGAGCGTTCTACAACCCGTACATACCAGAACTCTATACAGTTAACTTCACCGTCAAATCACTGTTACTAACAATTACTTTCCTATGAATTCGAGCATCCTACCCTCGATTCCGCTACGACCAACTAATACACCTACTATGAAAAAGCTTCCTACCCCTAACACTAGCCTTATGTATATGACATGTATCTCTGCCCATCCTCCTATCACGCATCCCCCCACAAACATAAGAAATATGTCTGACAAAAGAGTTACTTTGATAGAGTAAATAATAGAGGTTCAAGCCCTCTTATTTCTAGAACTATAGGAATTGAACCTACTCCTAAGAACCCAAAACTCTTCGTGCTCCCAATTACACCAAATCCTAATAGTAAGGTCAGCTAATTAAGCTATCGGGCCCATACCCCGAAAATGTTGGTTTATATCCTTCCCGTACTAATAAACCCAATCATCTTCTTCATCATTCTAATAACCGTTATATTTGGAACTATCATTGTTATAATGAGCTCCCACTGACTACTTATCTGAATCGGATTTGAAATAAATATACTCGCTATTATCCCCATTATAATAAAAAAAACATAACCCACGAGCCACAGAAGCATCAACCAAATATTTTCTGACCCAATCAACAGCCTCAATACTATTAATAATAGCGGTCATCATTAACCTAATATTTTCAGGCCAATGAACCGTAATAAAATTATTTAACCCAACAGCATCCATACTCATAACGATAGCCCTTGCCATAAAACTGGGAATGGCCCCATTCCACTTAGTCCCCGAAGTAACACAAGGTATCCCCCTATCCTCCGGCCTAATCCTACTCACATGACAGAAACTAGCACCCATATCTGTATTATATCAAATCTCCAATAGCTAGCACTATCGAAAACAACCTTCTAAAGTGAAGATAAGTCTTTGTAGTACATTAAATACACTGGTCTTGTAAACCAGAAAAGGAGAACAACCAACCTCCCTAAGACTCAAGGAAGAGACTAGAGCCCCACTATCAACACCCAAAGCTGAAGTTCTATTTAAACTATTCCCTGAAGCTATCATTGGCCAGCACCATCGAAAATAACCTCCTAAAGTGAAGACAGGTCTTTGTAGTACATTAAATACACTGGTCTTGTAAACCAGAAAAGGAGAGCAACCAACCTCCCTAAGACTCAAGGAAGAGACTAGAGCCCCACTATCAACACCCAAAGCTGAAGTTCTATTTAAACTATTCCCTGAAGCTATCAATATACCCCCACAAATACCAAGAGCCTTCCCAGTATTAAATTTGCCAAAAAATCCAAAATATAATGCAAATTTTACACTTTGTAGCCCTACATTAATAGCACGCATTAAACAATATGTCCCTAAACACATATATATATTATACAGTACTGTTTGAGCTATGAGTACATGAGGTTAATGTTGCACAGACATATTATGTATATAGTACATTACATGATTTTCCCCATGCATATAAGCAAGTACAGTAGGAATTAATGTAGTAAGGACATGCATGTATATAGTACATTACTCGCTCTAGTCCATGCGTATAAGCAAGTACATGTTTCTATTAACAGTACATAGTACATGTAGTTGTTCATCATACATAGCACATTCGAGTCAAATCCGTTCTCGTCAACATGCATATCCCATCCCTTAGATCACGAGCTTAACGACCATGCCGCGTGAAACCATCAACCCGCTCGGCAGGGATCCCTCTTCTCGCTCCGGGCCCATTGATTGTGGGGGTAGCTATTTAATGAACTTTATCAGACATCTGGTTCTTTCTTCAGGGCCATCTCATCTAAAATCGCCCACTCTTTCCTCTTAAATGAGACATCTCGATGGACTGGTGACTAATCAGCCTAGAGCCTCCCCAGTATCAAATTCGCCAAAAATCCAAAAGTATAATGCGAATTTTACACTTTGTAGCCCCACACAATAGCATGCATCAAATAATATGTCCTTGAGTACATGCATGCTGCACAGTTCCTCTGTTCTAAATCAAGGACATCCTCTATAGGGACTTCAGTGGGAAGAGAATATTGGTCATTTCAGTTGTACCAAAAAAGAAGTGGTGTCTGAAAATTTATGCTAAATTGAGTAAAAGAGAACAAAGAAGAATCCAGAAATGGAAAGATTTTGAACTGCATCCAGAGTCATCTCTGAGTTAAGTTCACATCCTCTGAAATGCCTCATATTATTTCCCAAGTTCTCTCACTTTAGTTGTGTCACCAAAGTGACAGAAAGTGGAGATAAATGACAAGACTCTGTTGCCACTCAGTTCAGTTCAGTTTAGTCGCTCAGTCGTATCCGACTCTTTGCGACCCCATGAATCACAGCACGCCAGGCCTCCCTGTCCATCACCAACTCCCGGAGTTCCCTCAGACTCGTGTCCATCAAGTCTGTGATGCCATCTAGCCATCTCATCCTCGGTCGTCCCCTTCTCCTCCTGCCCCCAATCCCTCCCAGCATCAGAGTCTTTTCCAATGAGTCAACTCTTTGCATGAGGTGGCCAAAGTACTGGAGTTTCAGCTTTAGCATCATTCCCTCCAAAGAAATCCCAATTAGATCACGAGCTTAACGACCATGCCGCGTGAAACCATCAACCCGCTTGGCAGGGATCCCTCTTCTCGCTCCGGGCCCATTAATTGTGGGGGTAGCTATTTAATGAACTTTATCAGACATCTGGTTCTTTCTTCAGGGCCATCTCACCTAAAATCGCCCACTCTTTCCCCTTAAATAAGACATCTCAATGGACTAGTGGCTAATCAGCCCATGCTCACACATAACTATGCTGTCATACATTTGGTATTTTTTAATTTTGGGGGATGCTTGGACTCAGCTATGGCCGTCTGAGGCCCTGACCCGGAGCATATATTGCAGCTGGACTTAACTGCATCTTGAGCATCACCATAATGGTAGGCACGAGCATCACAGTCAATGGTTGCAGGACATATAACACTATACTACACATTATTTACCATTTCCCCCGCCCGGCTCCTCTTATTCTCCCCCTATATACCTACCACTATTTTTAACACGCTTCCCCCTAGATAACTTATTTAAATTTACCACATTTTCAATACTCAAATTAGCACTCCAACCAAAGTAAGTATATAAGTGCCTGGGTCTCCCTCATGACCCATGGTTAACGTAGCTTAAAATTCAAGCAAGGCACTGAAAATGCCTAGATGAGTATTTTAACCCCATAAACACATAGGCTTGGTCCCAGCCTTCCTGTTAACTTTCAATAAACTTACACATGCAAGCATCCACACCCCGGTGAGAATGCCCTCTGAGTCTCCAAGACCAAGAGGAGCGGGTATCAAGCACACATCCGTAGCTCACAACACCTTGCTTAACCACACCCCCACGGGAGACAGCAGTGACGAAAACTAAGCCATAAACGAAAGTTTGACTAAGTTATATTGACTAGGGTTGGTAAATCTCGTGCCAGCCACCGCAGTCATACGATTAACCCGAGCTAACAGGAATACGGTGTAAAACGTGTTTAAGCACTATACCAAATAGAGTTAAATTTTAATTAAACTGTAAAAAGCCATAATTACAACAAAAATAAATGACGAAAGTAACTCTATAATAGCTGATACACTATAGCTAAGACCCAAACTGGGATTAGATACCCCACTATGCTCAGCCCTAAACACAAATAATGATAAAAACAAAATTATTCGCCAGAGTACTACCAGCAACAGCCTAAAACTCAAAGGACTTGGCGGTGCTTTACATCCTTCTAGAGGAGCCTGCTCTATAATCGATAAACCCCGACAGACCTCACCAGTCCTTGCTAATACAGTCTATATACCGCCATCTTCAGCAAACCCTAAAAAGGAACAAAAGTAAGCACGATCACAACACTTAAAAACGTTAGGTCAAGGTGTAACCTATGGAATGGGAAGAAATGGGCTACATTTTACGAAAGTTATTATGAAACTAATGACCAAAGGAGGATTTAGTAGTAAACTAAGAATAGAGTGCTTAGTTGAATTAGGCCATGAAGCACACACACACCGCCCGTCTCCCTCCTCAAGAAACTACAATGCACTCAAATCTATTCACACGCACCAACCATATAAGTCGTAACAAGGTATGCATACTGGAAAGTGTGCTTGGATAAATCAAGATATAGCTTAAACAAAGCATCTAGCTTACATCTAGGAGATTTCACACACTATGAATATCTTGAACTATGCCTAGCCCAAAACCTCCATTTTCAATTAAACAACCAAAATAAAATAAAACAAAACATTTATCCTAGTTTAAAGTATAGGAGATAGAAATTCTAAATATGGCACTATAGAGAAAGTACCGCAAGGGAATGATGAAAGAAAAAATCAAAGTACAAAAAAGCAAAGATTATCCCTTGTACCTTTTGCATGAGTTAACTAGCAAAAGACTTATCAAAACGAATTTTAGCTAAGTAATCCAAAACCAGACGAGCTACTTATGAACAGTTTATTAAGAACCAACTCATCTATGTGGCAAAATAGTGAGAAGGTTTATAAGTAGAGGTGACACGCCTAACGAGCCTGGTGATAGCTGGTTGTCCAGAAAATGAATCTTAGTTCAGCTTTAAAGATACCAAAAATCCAAATAAATCTCACTGTATCTTTAAAAGTTAGTCTAAAAAGGTACAGCTTTTTAGAAACAGATACAACCTTGACTAGAGAGTAAGATCTAACAACACCATAGTAGGCCCAAAAGCAGCGATCAATTAAGAAAGCGTTAAAGCTCAACAATTTAAGTAATATTAATCCCCAAAACAAATAACTAACTGGACCATTAATAATACTGGACCATTCTATTATTAAATAGAAGCAATAATGTTAACATGAGTAACAAGAAATATTTTCTCCATGCATGAGTTTAAGTCAGTATCTGATAATACCCTATTAACAGTAAATAAAAATAACCCAACAATAAATAATTTATTAATGACACTGTTAATCCAACACAGGAATGCACTGAGGAAAGATTAAAAGAAGTAAAAGGAACTCCGGCAAACACAAACCACGCCTGTTTACCAAAAACGTCACCTCCAGCATCCCCAGTATTGGAGGCACTGCCTGCCCAGTGACAGACGTTAAATGGCCGTGGTATCCTGACCGTGCAAAGGGAGCATAATCATTTCTTCTCTAAATAAGGACTTGTATGAACGTCCACACGAGGGTTTTACTGTCTCTTACTTCCAATCAGTGAAATTGACCTCCCCGTGAAGAGGCGGGAATAAACAAATAAGACGAGAAGACCCTATGGAGCTTTAACTAATTAGTCCAAAGAAAATAAACTTTAACCACCAAGGGACAACACACTCTTTATGGACTAACAGCTTTGGCTGGGGTGACCTCGGAGAATAGAAAATCCTCCGAGCGATTTTAAAGACCAGACCCACAAGTCAAATCGAACTATCGCTCATTGATCCAAAAACTTGATCAACGGAACAAGTTACCCTAGGGATAACAGCGCAATCCTATTCAAGAGTCCATATCGACAATAGGGTTTACGACCTCGATGTTGGATCAGGACACCCCGATGGTGCAACCGCTATCAAAGGTTCGTTTGTTCAACGATTATGTGATCTGAGTTCAGACCAGAGTAATCCAGGTCAGTTTCTATCTATTATTCTATTATGAATTTCTCCCAGTACGAAAGGACAAGAGAAATAAGGCCAACTTCAAAAAGTGCCTTAAATTAATTAATGACTTTGTCTCAATTAAACCCACAAACAAACCCCGCACTAGCAAAGGGCCTAGTTAAGGTGGCAGAGCCCGGTAATTGCATAAAACTTAAACCTTTATACTCAGAGATTCAAATCCTCTCCTTAACAAAATGTTTATAGTCAACATCCTAACACTAATTATTCCCATCCTCCTAGCCGTAGCATTCCTAACATTAGTTGAACGAAAAGTCCTAGGCTACATGCAATTTCGAAAAGGTCCTAACGTTGTAGGCCCATACGGCCTGCTTCAACCCATTGCTGATGCAATCAAACTTTTCATTAAAGAACCACTACGACCAGCCACATCCTCCATCTCAATATTCATCTTAGCACCTATCCNCCATCCTCCTAGCCGTAGCATTCCTAACATTAGTTGAACGAAAAGTCCTAGGCTACATGCAATTTCGAAAAGGTCCTAACGTTGTAGGCCCATACGGCCTGCTTCAACCCATTGCTGATGCAATCAAACTTTTCATTAAAGAACCACTACGACCAGCCACATCCTCCATCTCAATATTCATCTTAGCACCTATCCTAGCCCTAAGCCTTGCCCTAACCATATGAATTCCCCTGCCCATACCCTACCCCCTCATTAACATGAACCTAGGCGTCCTCTTTATATTAGCTATATCAAGCTTAGCTGTATACTCAATCCTTTGATCAGGTTGAGCCTCCAACTCAAAATACGCACTTATTGGAGCCTTACGAGCAGTGGCACAAACAATTTCATACGAAGTAACTCTAGCGATCATTCTATTATCCGTCCTTCTAATGAACGGATCCTTTACCCTCTCTACATTAATTATCACACAAGAACAAGTATGATTAATCTTCCCAGCATGACCTCTAGCAATAATATGATTTATCTCCACGCTAGCAGAAACAAACCGAGCTCCATTTGACCTCACCGAAGGAGAATCAGAACTAGTATCAGGCTTTAACGTAGAATATGCAGCAGGGCCATTTGCCCTATTCTTCATAGCAGAATATGCAAACATCATTATAATAAATATCTTCACAACAACCCTTTTTCTAGGAGCATTTCACAACCCATATTTACCAGAACTCTATACAGTTAACTTCACCATTAAATCACTGTTACTAACAATTACCTTCCTATGAATCCGAGCATCCTACCCTCGATTCCGTTACGACCAACTAATACACTTACTATGAAAAAGCTTCCTACCCCTGACACTAGCTCTATGCATATGACATGTATCCTTACCCATTCTCCTATCAAGCATCCCCCCACAAACATAAGAAATATGTCTGACAAAAGAGTTACTTTGATAGAGTAAATAATAGAGGTTCAAGCCCTCTTATTTCTAGAACTATAGGAATTGAACCTACTCCTAAGAATCCAAAACTCTCCGTGCTCCCAATTACACCAAATTCTAACAGTAAGGTCAGCTAATTAAGCTATCGGGCCCATACCCCGAAAATGTTGGTTCATACCCTTCCCGTACTAATAAACCCAATCATCTTCTTCATCATTCTAATAACCGTTATACTTGGAACTATCATTGTTATAATTAGTTCCCACTGACTACTTATCTGAATCGGGTTTGAAATAAATATACTCGCTATTATCCCTATTATAATAAAAAAACACAACCCACGAGCCACAGAAGCATCAATCAAATACTTCCTAACCCAATCAACAGCCTCAATACTATTAATAATAGCAGTTATCATTAACCTAATATTCTCAGGCCAATGGACCGTAATAAAATTATTTAACCCAACAGCATCCATACTCATAACAATAGCCCTCGCCATAAAACTGGGAATAGCACCATTCCACTTCTGAGTCCCCGAAGTAACACAAGGCATCCCCCTATCCTCCGGCCTAATCCTACTCACGTGACAAAAGCTAGCACCCATATCTGTACTATACCAAATCTCCCCATCCATCAACCTAGACCTAATTTTAACCCTATCAGTATTATCCATCATAATTGGAGGCTGAGGAGGACTAAACCAAACCCAACTACGAAAAATCATAGCCTACTCATCAATTGCCCATATAGGCTGAATAACAGCAGTTCTACTGTATAACCCTACCATAATATTACTAAACTTAATCATCTACATTATCATAACCTCTACCATATTCACCCTTTTCATAGCCAATTCAACCACAACCACCCTATCATTATCACACACATGAAACAAAATACCCGTCATGACAGTCCTAATCCTCATCACTCTCCTATCAATAGGAGGACTCCCCCCACTATCAGGATTCATACCAAAATGAATAATTATTCAAGAAATAACAAAAAACGACAGCATCATCTTACCCACTCTCATAGCAATCACAGCACTACTAAACCTATACTTCTACATACGACTTACATACTCCACTGCACTTACAATATTTCCCTCCACAAACAACATAAAAATAAAATGACAATTCTCCACCACAAAACAAATAACACTCCTACCAACAATAACCGTACTATCCACTATACTACTACCCCTCACACCAATACTATCAATTCTAGAATAGGAATTTAGGTTAAACTAGACCAAGAGCCTTCAAAGCCCTAAGCAAGTATAATTTACTTAATTCCTGATAAGGACTGCAAGATCACATCTTACATCAATTGAATGCAAACCAACCACTTTAATTAAGCTAAGTCCTCCCTAGATTGGTGGGCTCCACCCCCACGAAATTTTAGTTAACAGCTAAACACCCTAAACAACTGGCTTCAATCTACTTCTCCCGCCGCGAGAAAAAAAAGGCGGGAGAAGCCCCGGCAGAATTGAAGCTGCTTCTTTGAATTTGCAATTCAACGTGTATATACACCACAAGACTTGATAAGAAGAGGAACTTAACCTCTGTCTTTAGATTTACAGTCTAATGCTTTACTCAGCCATCTTACCTATGTTCATTAACCGCTGACTATTCTCAACCAACCACAAAGATATCGGTACTCTGTATCTACTATTTGGTGCCTGAGCCGGCATAGTCGGGACCGCCCTAAGTTTGCTAATCCGTGCCGAACTAGGTCAACCCGGAACTCTACTTGGAGATGATCAAATCTATAATGTAGTAGTAACCGCACATGCATTTGTAATAATTTTCTTTATAGTTATACCAATTATAATTGGAGGATTCGGTAACTGACTGGTCCCCTTGATAATTGGTGCTCCCGACATAGCATTTCCCCGAATAAATAACATAAGCTTTTGACTTCTCCCCCCTTCTTTTTTACTACTCCTGGCATCATCCATAGTTGAAGCTGGAGCAGGAACTGGTTGAACAGTATATCCTCCCCTAGCAGGCAACCTAGCTCATGCAGGGGTCATTATCCCTATCCTGCTAGCCGTAGCATTCCTCACATTAGTGGAACGAAAAGTCTTAGGCTACATACAATTCCGAAAGGGTCCCAATGTTGTAGGCCCATACGGCCTACTCCAACCCATTGCCGACGCAATCAAGCTTTTCATCAAAGAACCACTACGCCCCGCCACATCCTCAGTATCAATATTTATCTTAGCACCTATCTTAGCACTAAGCCTAGCCCTAACCATATGAATCCCCCTACCCATACCCTACCCCCTAATCAACATAAACCTAGGAGTCCTATTTATATTGGCTATGTCAAGCTTAGCCGTATACTCCATCCTCTGATCAGGATGAGCCTCCAACTCAAAATATGCACTAATCGGAGCCCTACGGGCAGTAGCACAAACAATCTCATATGAAGTAACACTCGCAATCATTCTGCTATCGGTACTCCTGATAAATGGATCCTTCACCTTATCAACATTAATCATCACACAAGAACAAGTATGACTAATTTTCCCTGCATGACCCCTAGCAATGATATGATTCATCTCAACACTAGCAGAAACAAACCGAGCTCCCTTCGACCTTACCGAAGGAGAATCAGAACTAGTATCCGGCTTCAACGTAGAATATGCAGCAGGACCATTCGCCCTATTTTTCATGGCAGAATACGCAAACATCATCATAATAAATATTTTCACAACAACCCTATTCCTGGGAGCCTTCCACAATCCATACATACCAGAACTATACACAATCAACTTTACCGTTAAATCCTTACTACTAACAATCTCCTTCTTGTGAATCCGAGCCTCCTACCCTCGATTTCGCTATGACCAATTAATACACTTACTATGAAAAAGCTTCTTACCCCTGACCCTAGCCTTATGCATATGACATGTGTCAATACCTATCCTACTAGCAAGCATCCCCCCACAAACATAAGAAATATGTCTGACAAAAGAGTTACTTTGATAGAGTAAATAATAGAGGTTTAAACCCTCTTATTTCTAGAACTATAGGAATTGAACCTACCCCTAAGAACCCAAAATTCTTCGTGCTACCAAATACACCAAGCTCTAACAGTAAGGTCAGCTAATTAAGCTATCGGGCCCATACCCCGAAAATGTTGGTTTATATCCTTCCCGTACTAATAAATCCAATCATCTTCCTTATCATCCTACTAACCGTCATACTTGGAACCATCATTGTTATAATCAGCTCCCACTGACTGCTTATCTGAATTGGATTTGAAATAAATATACTCGCTATCATTCCCATTATAATAAAAAAACACAACCCACGAGCCACAGATGTTGGTTTATATCCTTCCCGTACTAATAAATCCAATCATCTTCCTTATCATCCTACTAACCGTCATACTTGGAACCATCATTGTTATAATCAGCTCCCACTGACTGCTTATCTGAATTGGATTTGAAATAAATATACTCGCTATCATTCCCATTATAATAAAAAAACACAACCCACGAGCCACAGAAGCATCAACCAAATATTTTCTAACCCAATCGACAGCCTCAATACTACTAATAATAGCAGTCATCATTAACCTAATATTCTCAGGCCAATGAACCGTAATAAAATTATCCAACCCAACAGCATCCATACTCATAACGATGGCCCTAACCATAAAACTAGGAATAGCCCCATTCCACTTCTGAGTCCCTGAAGTAACACAAGGTATCCCCCTATCCTCCGGCCTAATCCTACTCACATGACAAAAACTAGCACCCATATCCGTACTATATCAAATCTCTCCATCCATTAACCTAAACCTGATTCTAATCCTATCAATACTATCAATTATAATCGGAGGCTGAGGGGGACTAAACCAAACCCAACTACGAAAAATCATAGCCTATTCATCAATTGCCCACATAGGCTGAATAACAGCAGTCCTACTATACAACCCTACCATAACATTACTAAACCTGATCATCTACATTATTATAACTTCCACCATGTTCACCCTATTCATAGCTAACTCAACCACAACTACCCTATCATTATCACACACATGAAACAAAATGCCCGTCATAACAGTTCTAATCCTTGTTACCCTCCTATCAATAGGAGGACTCCCCCCACTATCAGGATTTATACCAAAATGAATAATTATTCAAGAAATAACAAAAAATGATAGTATTATTTTACCCACTCTCAGAGCAATCACAGCACTACTAAATCTATATTTCTACATACGACTTACATACTCCATTGCACTTACAATATTCCCCTCCACAAACAATATAAAAATGAAATGACAATTTTCCACCACAAAACAAATGACACTGTTACCAACAATAGTTGTATTGTCCACTATACTACTACCACTTACACCAATCCTATCCATCCTAGAATAGGAATTTAGGTTAAACAGACCAAGAGCCTTCACAGCCCTAAGCAAGTACAATTTACTTAATTCCTGATAAGGACTGCAAGATCATATCTTACATCAATTGAATGCAAATCAACCACTTGAATTAAGCTAAGTCCTCACTAGATTGGTGGGCTCATCATAGCAATCACAGCACTACTAAACCTATACTTCTACATACGACTCACATACTCCACTGCACTTACAATATTCCCCTCCACAAATAACATAAAAATGAAATGACAATTCTCCACCACAAAACAAATAACCCTCTTACCCACAATAGTCGTACTATCCACTATACTGCTACCACTAACCCCAATCCTATCAGTCCTAGAATAGGAATTTAGGTTAAACAGACCAAGAGCCTTCAAAGCCCTAAGCAAGTATGAATTACTTAATTCCTGATAAGGACTGCAAGATCATATCTTACATCAATTGAATGCAAATCAACCACTTTAATTAAGCTAAGTCCTCCCTAGATTGGTGGGCTCCACCCCCACGAAAATTTAGTTAACAGCTAAATACCCTAAAATACTGGCTTCAATCTACTTCTCCCGCCGCGAGAAAAAAAAGGCGGGAGAAGCCCCGGCAGAATTGAAGCTGCTTCTTTGAATTTGCAATTCAATATGTAATTCACCACAGGGCCTGGTAAAAAGAGGATTAAAACCTCTGTTCTTAGATTTACAGTCTAATGCTTTACTCAGCCATTTTACCCATGTTCATTAACCGCTGACTATTTTCAACCAACCATAAAGACATTGGTACCCTATATCTCCTATTTGGTGCCTGAGCTGGCATAGTAGGAACCGCCCTAAGCCTATTGATTCGTGCTGAATTAGGTCAACCCGGAACCTTACTTGGAGATGACCAAATCTATAATGTAGTCGTAACTGCACATGCATTTGTAATAATTTTCTTTATGGTAATGCCTATTATAATTGGAGGCTTCGGTAACTGACTAGTTCCCCTAATAATTGGTGCCCCTGACATAGCATTTCCCCGAATAAACAACATAAGTTTTTGACTCCTCCCTCCCTCTTTTCTTCTGCTTCTGGCATCTTCTATAGTTGAAGCGGGTGCAGGTACAGGTTGGACCGTATATCCCCCTCTAGCGGGCAATTTAGCCCACGCAGGGGCCTCAGTAGACCTGACTATCTTCTCTCTTCACTTAGCAGGTGTTTCTTCCATCTTAGGGGCTATTAACTTTATCACAACAATTATTAATATAAAACCTCCCGCAATATCACAATATCAAACTCCTTTATTCGTATGATCCGTTATAATTACTGCCGTGCTATTACTTCTCTCACTTCCTGTACTAGCCGCAGGCATTACTATGCTCTTAACAGACCGAAATCTAAATACAACTTTCTTCGATCCAGCAGGAGGGGGCGACCCTATTCTATACCAACACTTATTTTGATTCTTTGGACATCCTGAAGTATATATTCTCATTTTACCCGGATTTGGAATAATCTCCCACATCGTCACCTACTACTCAGGCAAAAAAGAACCATTTGGGTATATAGGAATAGTATGAGCCATAATATCAATTGGATTTCTAGGGTTTATTGTATGGGCTCACCATATATTTACAGTTGGAATAGACGTTGACACACGAGCCTATTTTACATCGGCCACTATAATTATCGCCATTCCAACCGGAGTAAAAGTCTTTAGTTGACTAGCCACACTCCACGGAGGCAATATTAAATGATCTCCCGCTATAATATGAGCACTAGGCTTCATTTTCCTTTTTACAGTTGGAGGCCTAACTGGAATTGTCCTGGCCAACTCCTCTCTTGATATCGTCCTTCACGACACGTATTATGTAGTTGCACATTTTCATTATGTACTATCAATAGGAGCCGTATTTGCTATTATGGGAGGATTCGTACACTGATTTCCATTATTTTCAGGCTACACCCTCAACGACACATGAGCTAAAATCCATTTTGCAATTATGTTTGTAGGTGTAAATATGACCTTTTTTCCACAACACTTCCTAGGATTATCTGGCATACCACGACGATACTCTGATTACCCAGACGCATATACAACATGAAACACTATCTCATCCATAGGCTCATTTATTTCACTAACAGCAGTCATGCTAATAGTTTTTATTATCTGAGAGGCATTCGCATCTAAACGGGAAGTCTCAACTGTAGACCTCACCACAACAAACTTAGAGTGATTTTTCAGGCTACACCCTCAACGACACATGAGCTAAAATCCATTTTGCAATTATGTTTGTAGGTGTAAATATGACCTTTTTTCCACAACACTTCCTAGGATTATCTGGCATACCACGACGATACTCTGATTACCCAGACGCATATACAACATGAAACACTATCTCATCCATAGGCTCATTTATTTCACTAACAGCAGTCATGCTAATAGTTTTTATTATCTGAGAGGCATTCGCATCTAAACGGGAAGTCTCAACTGTAGACCTCACCACAACAAACTTAGAGTGATTAAACGGATGCCCTCCACCATATCACACATTCGAAGAGCCCACATACGTAAACCTAAAATAAGAAAGGAAGGAATCGAACCCCCTACTATTGGTTTCAAGCCAACACCATAACCATTATGTCTCTCTCAATTAAACAAGATGTTAGTAAAACATTACATAACTTTGTCAAGGTTAAATTACAGGTGAAAATCCCGTACATCTTATATGGCATATCCCATACAACTAGGATTTCAAGACGCAACATCACCTATTATAGAAGAACTACTACATTTTCATGACCATACATTAATAATCGTTTTCTTAATTAGTTCACTAGTACTTTATATCATCTCACTTATACTGACAACAAAACTAACACACACCAGCACAATAGATGCACAAGAAGTAGAAACAATCTGAACTATCCTGCCAGCCATTATCCTAATTTTAATTGCTCTACCATCCCTACGCATTTTATATATAATAGACGAAATTAATAACCCCTCCCTCACAGTAAAAACCATAGGACACCAATGATACTGAAGCTACGAATATACAGACTATGAAGACCTAAGCTTCGACTCTTATATAATTCCGACATCAGAACTAAAACCGGGAGAACTACGACTGCTGGAAGTAGACAATCGAGTTGTTTTACCCATAGAAATAACAATTCGAATACTAATTTCCTCCGAAGACGTATTACACTCATGAGCCGTACCTTCTCTAGGGTTAAAAACAGATGCAATTCCAGGTCGTCTGAATCAAACAACTCTCATATCAACTCGACCAGGCCTGTACTACGGTCAATGTTCAGAAATCTGCGGATCAAATCATAGCTTTATACCAATCGTTCTTGAACTAGTCCCACTAAAACACTTTGAAAAATGATCCGCATCAATACTATAAAATCATCAAGAAGCTAAACTAGCGTTAACCTTTTAAGTTAAAGACTGAAAGCATAAAACTTTCCTTGATGACATGCCACAACTAGACACATCAACATGACTCACAATAATTCTATCAATATTTTTAACCCTTTTTATCATTTTTCAACTAAAAATTTCGAAATATAACTTTTATCACCACCCAGAGTTAACATCAACAAAAATACCAAAACAAAACACCCCTTGAGAAACAAAATGAACGAAAATTTATTTGCCTCATTCATTACCCCAATAATACTAGGCCTTCCTCTCGTAACCCTAATTGTCTTATTTCCCAGCCTATTATTTCCAACATCAAACCGACTGATAAATAATCGCCTTATTTCTCTTCAACAATGAGTACTTCAACTTGTATCAAAACAAATAATAAGTATTCATAACCCCAAAGGACAAACATGAGCATTAATACTAATATCTCTAATTCTATTTATTGGGTCAACAAATTTATTAGGCCTACTACCCCACTCCTTTACACCAACCACACAACTATCAATAAACCTAGGCATAGCTATCCCCCTGTGAGCAGGGGCTGTAATTACAGGCTTTCGCAACAAAACTAAAGCATCACTCGCCCACTTCCTACCACAAGG
>SJYT01050211.1:0-108438 GCA_006410635.1 Cephalophus harveyi | reverse complement strand
GGTCAACAAATTTATTAGGCCTACTACCCCACTCCTTTACACCAACCACACAACTATCAATAAACCTAGGCATAGCTATCCCCCTGTGAGCAGGGGCTGTAATTACAGGCTTTCGCAACAAAACTAAAGCATCACTCGCCCACTTCCTACCACAAGGCACACCAACCCCTTTAATTCCCATGCTAGTAATCATTGAAACTATCAGCCTATTCATTCAACCAATAGCCCTCGCCGTACGACTGACAGCCAATATCACAGCAGGACATTTGCTAATTCACTTAATCGGAGGAGCTACACTTGCACTAATGAGTATCAGCACTACAACAGCCTTCATCACATTCATTATCTTGATCTTATTAACAATCCTCGAATTCGCAGTAGCCATAATTCAAGCTTACGTATTTACCCTTCTAGTTAGCCTATATCTACACGACAACACATAATGACACACCAAACCCATGCTTATCACATAGTAAACCCAAGCCCTTGACCTCTCACAGGAGCACTATCTGCCCTCTTAATAACATCTGGTTTAATTATATGATTCCATTTCAACTCAACAATCCTACTTATAATTGGCCTAACAACAAATATACTTACCATATATCAATGATGACGAGATGTAATTCGAGAAAGTACTTTTCAAGGTCACCACACCCCAGCCGTCCAAAAAGGCCTACGTTACGGAATAATTCTATTTATCATTTCCGAAGTCATTGGTAAAAAGAGGAATCTCACCTCTGTCCTTAGATTTACAGTCTAATGCTTCACTCAGCCATTTTACCCATGTTCATTAACCGTTGACTATTCTCAACCAATCACAAAGACATTGGTACCCTTTATCTTCTATTCGGCGCTTGAGCAGGCATAGTAGGAACCGCTCTAAGCCTATTAATCCGTGCTGAATTAGGTCAACCCGGAACCCTACTCGGAGATGACCAAATTTATAACGTAATCGTTACCGCACACGCATTCGTAATAATTTTCTTCATAGTAATACCTATTATAATTGGAGGCTTTGGCAACTGGTTAGTCCCTCTGATAATTGGTGCCCCTGATATAGCATTCCCCCGAATAAACAACATAAGTTTCTGACTTCTTCCTCCCTCTTTCCTATTACTCCTGGCATCTTCTATAGTAGAAGCCGGAGCAGGAACTGGCTGAACCGTATATCCCCCTCTAGCAGGTAATCTAGCCCATGCAGGAGCCTCCGTAGACCTAACCATCTTCTCCCTACACCTAGCAGGTGTATCTTCAATCCTAGGAGCTATTAATTTTATCACTACAATCATTAATATAAAACCCCCTGCAATATCTCAGTATCAAACCCCTTTATTTGTATGATCAGTACTAATTACCGCCGTATTATTACTTCTTTCCCTTCCTGTACTGGCAGCTGGTATTACAATACTGTTAACGGACCGAAACCTAAACACAACTTTCTTCGACCCAGCAGGAGGTGGAGATCCTATCCTATATCAACACTTATTCTGATTCTTTGGACACCCTGAAGTATATATTCTCATTCTGCCCGGATTTGGAATAATCTCTCATATCGTGACCTACTATTCAGGAAAAAAAGAACCGTTTGGATATATAGGAATAGTATGAGCTATAATATCAATTGGGTTCCTAGGGTTTATTGTATGGGCCCACCATATATTCACAGTAGGAATAGACGTCGACACACGAGCCTACTTCACATCAGCTACCATAATTATCGCCATCCCTACTGGAGTAAAGGTCTTTAGCTGACTTGCCACACTTCACGGAGGCAACATTAAATGATCTCCCGCTATAATATGAGCTCTAGGCTTCATTTTCCTTTTCACAGTTGGAGGCTTAACAGGAATCGTTCTAGCCAACTCTTCCCTTGATATTGTTCTTCACGATACATACTATGTAGTTGCGCACTTCCATTATGTACTGTCAATAGGAGCCGTATTTGCTATCATGGGAGGATTCGTACACTGATTCCCACTATTCTCAGGCTACACCCTTAACACCACATGAGCCAAAATCCACTTTGTAATTATATTTGTAGGTGTAAACATAACCTTTTTCCCACAACATTTCCTAGGACTATCTGGCATGCCACGACGATACTCCGACTACCCAGACGCATACACAATGTGAAACACTATTTCATCTATAGGCTCATTCATCTCACTAACAGCAGTTATACTAATAATCTTTATCATCTGAGAAGCATTCGCATCTAAACGAGAAGTCCTAGCTGTAGACTTAACTACGACAAACCTAGAATGACTAAACGGATGCCCTCCACCATACCATACATTTGAAGAACCTACATATGTCAACCTAAAATAAGAAAGGAAGGAATCGAACCCCCTGCTATTGGTTTCAAGCCAACACCATAGCCACTATGACTCTCTCAATTAATGAGACGTTAGTAAAACATTACAAGAAGTCCTAGCTGTAGACTTAACTACGACAAACCTAGAATGACTAAACGGATGCCCTCCACCATACCATACATTTGAAGAACCTACATATGTCAACCTAAAATAAGAAAGGAAGGAATCGAACCCCCTGCTATTGGTTTCAAGCCAACACCATAGCCACTATGACTCTCTCAATTAATGAGATGTTAGTAAAACATTACATAACCTTGTCAAGATTAAATTACAGGTGAAAATCCCGTACATCTCATATGGCATATCCCATACAGCTAGGATTTCAAGATGCAACATCACCTATCATAGAAGAATTACTACACTTCCACGACCACACACTAATAATCGTATTCCTAATTAGCTCACTAGTACTTTATATCATTTCACTAATACTAACAACAAAACTAACACACACAAGTACAATAGACGCACAAGAAGTAGAAACAATCTGAACAATCCTCCCCGCCATCATCCTAATTCTAATTGCCCTTCCATCTCTGCGAATCCTATACATAATAGACGAAATCAACAACCCATCCCTCACAGTAAAGACTATAGGACATCAATGATACTGAAGCTACGAATACACAGACTATGAAGATTTAAGCTTCGACTCCTACATAATCCCAACATCAGAATTAAAACCAGGAGAGCTACGACTACTAGAAGTAGATAACCGAGTCGTATTACCCATAGAAATAACAATTCGAATACTAATTTCCTCTGAAGACGTATTGCATTCATGAGCGGTACCTTCTCTAGGACTGAAAACAGACGCGATCCCAGGCCGTCTAAATCAAACAACCCTAATGTCAACCCGACCAGGCCTATATTATGGCCAATGTTCAGAAATCTGTGGATCAAATCATAGTTTTATACCAATTGTCCTCGAACTAGTTCCACTAAAATATTTCGAAAAATGATCTGCATCCATACTATAAGATCATCAAGAAGCTATTCCAGCATTAACCTTTTAAGTTAAAGACTGAGAGCATTACACTCTCCTTGATGGTATGCCACAACTAGATACATCAACATGACTTACAATAATTCTATCAATATTTCTAGCCCTTTTCATTATCTTTCAACTGAAAATCTCAAAACACAACTTCTACCTCAACCCAGAATTGATATCAATAAAAGCATCAAAACAAAACACTCCTTGAGAAACAAAATGAACGAAAATCTATTTGCCTCTTTCATTACCCCTATAATATTAGGCCTACCCCTTGTTACCCTCATTGTCCTATTTCCCAGTTTACTATTTCCAACATCAAATCGACTAGTTAACAACCGCCTCGTTTCCCTCCAACAATGACTACTCCAACTCATTTCAAAACAAATAATAAGCATCCATAACCCTAAAGGGCAAACATGAGCATTAATACTAATATCCCTAATCCTATTTATTGGATCAACAAATCTACTAGGCCTACTACCCCACTCATTTACACCAACCACACAACTATCGATGAACCTAGGCATAGCCATTCCCCTATGGGCAGGGGCTGTTGTCACAGGCTTCCGTAATAAAACCAAAGCATCGCTTGCCCACTTCCTACCACAAGGAACACCAACCCCATTAATTCCGATATTAGTGATTATCGAAACTATCAGCCTCTTTATTCAACCAGTAGCCCTCGCCGTCCGACTAACAGCCAACATCACAGCAGGACACCTACTAATTCACTTAATCGGAGGAGCCACACTTGCTCTAATAAGCATTAGCACCACAACAGCTCTCATTACATTCATTATTTTAGTCCTACTAACAATTCTTGAATTCGCAGTAGCCATAATTCAAGCCTATGTATTCACCCTCCTAGTCAGCCTATACCTGCACGACAACACATAATGACACACCAAACCCATGCCTACCACATAGTAAACCCAAGCCCTTGACCCCTCACAGGAGCATTATCCGCCCTTTTAATAACATCAGGCTTAATCATATGATTCCACTTCAACTCAACAGCCCTACTAATGCTCGGCCTAACAACGAACTTACTTACAATATACCAATGATGACGAGATATCGTCCGGGAAAGCACCTTTCAAGGACACCACACCCCAACCGTCCAAAAAGGCCTTCGCTATGGCATAATCCTCTTTATCGTCTCCGAAGTCTTATTCTTCACCGGATTTTTCTGGGCATTTTACCACTCAAGCCTCGCCCCTACCCCCGAACTAGGAGGTTGCTGACCACCAACAGGTATCAACCCACTAAATCCCCTAGAAGTCCCACTACTTAACACCTCCGTTCTCCTAGCCTCAGGAGTATCAATCACCTGAGCCCATCATAGCCTCATGGAAGGAAATCGCAACCATATGTTGCAAGCCCTATTTATTACCATCGCATTAGGTGTATACTTCACACTACTACAGGCTTCAGAATATTACGAAGCACCTTTCACCATCTCAGACGGAGTCTACGGCTCAACTTTCTTTGTAGCCACAGGTTTCCACGGTCTCCATGTTATTATCGGATCTACCTTCCTAATCGTCTGCTTCTTCCGCCAACTAAAATTCCACTTTACCTCCAATCACCATTTTGGCTTTGAGGCCGCTGCTTGATACTGACATTTCGTAGACGTAGTATGACTTTTCCTCTATGTCTCCATCTACTGATGAGGCTCATATTCTTTTAGTATTAATTAGTACGGCTGACTTCCAATCAGTTAGTTTCGGTCCAATCCGAAAAAGAATAATAAACCTAATACTAGCTCTCCTAACCAACCTCGCTCTAGCCACACTACTCGTTGTCATCGCATTTTGGCTCCCCCAACTAAACGTATACTCAGAAAAAACAAGTCCCTACGAATGTGGTTTTGACCCCATAGGATCGGCTCGCCTCCCCTTCTCCATAAAATTTTTTCTAGTAGCCATCACATTTCTCCTATTTGACCTAGAAATCGCACTACTCTTACCCCTACCATGAGCCTCACAAACAACTAACCTAAGTACAATACTCACTATAGCACTCTTCTTAATCTTCCTACTAGCCGTAAGCCTGGCCTACGAATGAACCCAAAAAGGACTAGAATGAACCGAATATGGTATTTAGTTTAAAACAAAATAAATGATTTCGACTCATTAGATTATGATCAAACTCATAATTACCAAATGTCCCTCGTATTTATAAACATTATGCTAGCTTTCACAGTATCCCTCGCAGGATTATTAATATATCGATCCCACCTAATATCATCCCTACTATGTCTAGAAGGAATAATACTATCCCTATTCGTCATAGCCACTCTAACAATCCTAAACTCACATTTTACCCTAGCCAGCATAATACCCATCATCTTACTGGTCTTCGCAGCTTGCGAAGCAGCACTAATGTATTTATGAACATCATAGTAGCATTCACAGTATCTCTCGCAGGACTATTAATATATCGATCCCATCTAATATCGTCCCTACTATGCTTAGAAGGAATAATACTATCCTTATTCGTCATAGCCACATTAATAATCCTAAACTCACATTTCACCTTAGCTAGCATAATACCCATTATCTTGCTAGTCTTCGCAGCCTGTGAAGCAGCACTAGGCCTATCCTTACTAGTAATAGTATCCAACACATACGGTACTGACTACGTACAAAATCTTAATCTGCTACAATGCTAAAATATATTATTCCTACAATGATACTCATACCCCTAACCTGACTATCAAAAAACAACATAATCTGAATCAACTCTACAATACATAGCCTATTAATTAGCCTCACAAGCCTACTTCTTATGAACCAATTTGGCGACAACAGCCTCAACTTCTCACTAATCTTCTTCTCTGACTCCTTATCCACACCACTATTAATTCTAACCATATGACTCCTTCCTCTAATGCTAATAGCCAGCCAAAATCACCTATCAAAAGAGAATCTAATCCGAAAAAAACTATTTATTACTATACTAATCCTACTACAACTATTCCTAATCATAACATTTGCCGCCACAGAACTAATTCTTTTCTACGTCCTATTTGAAGCAACACTAGTCCCAACACTCATTATCATCACCCGATGAGGGAACCAAACAGAACGCCTAAATGCAGGCCTTTACTTCCTATTCTACACACTAGTAGGATCTCTACCCCTACTAGTCGCACTTATCTATATTCAAAACACAACAGGATCCCTAAACTTCCTAATTCTCCAATACTGAGCACAACCAATATCCAATTCCTGATCCAATGTCTTCATATGGTTGGCGTGCATAATAGCCTTCATAGTAAAAATACCACTATACGGCCTCCACCTCTGACTACCCAAAGCCCACGTAGAAGCCCCCATTGCAGGCTCTATAGTCCTCGCAGCAGTCTTACTAAAACTAGGAGGATACGGCATGCTACGAATCACACTACTCCTAAATCCAGTAACCAACTTCATAGCATACCCATTCATTTTACTATCCCTATGAGGCATAATTATAACTAGCTCAATCTGCCTACGCCAAACAGACTTAAAATCTCTCATTGCATACTCCTCCGTCAGCCACATAGCACTTGTAATTGTAGCTATCCTTATTCAAACACCCTGAAGTTATATAGGAGCTACAGCCCTAATGATCGCCCATGGCCTTACATCTTCCATGCTTTTCTGCCTAGCAAACTCCAACTACGAGCGAATCCACAGCCGAACAATAATTCTAGCCCGTGGCCTGCAAACATTCCTCCCACTAATAGCTACCTGATGACTCCTAGCAAGCCTAACCAACCTAGCCCTACCCCCAACAATTAATTTGATCGGAGAACTATTCGTAGTTATATCAACATTTTCTTGATCTAATATTACGATCATTCTAATAGGATTAAACATAGTAATTACCGCCCTATACTCCCTCTATATACTAATCACAACACAACGAGGTAAATACACCCACCACATCAACAATATCTCGCCTTCCTTTACACGAGAAAATGCACTCATATCATTACACATTTTACCCCTACTACTCCTATCCCTAAACCCAAAAATTATCCTAGGACCCTTGTACTGTAAATATAGTTTAAGAAAAACATTAGATTGTGAATCTAATAATAGAGGCCACTATCTTCTTATTTACCGAAAAAGTATGCAAGAACTGCTAATTCTATGCCCCCATGTCTGACAACATGGCTTTTTCAAACTTTTAAAGGATAGTAGTTATCCATTGGTCTTAGGAACCAAAAAATTGGTGCAACTCCAAATAAAAGTAATAAACATATTCTCCTCCTTCACATTAATAACCCTACTCCTACTAACCATTCCTATCATAATAACAAGTTCCCCCACCTATAAAACCTCTAACTACCCACTCTACGTAAAAACAACTATCTCATATGCCTTTCTTATTAGCATAATCCCTACAATAATATTTATTTACACAGGACAGGAAGCAATTATCTCAAACTGACACTGACTAACAATACAATTGGTGCAACTCCAAATAAAAGTAATAAACATATTCTCCTCCTTCACATTAATAACCCTGCTCCTACTAACTATCCCTATTATAATAACGAGCTCCCCCACCCACAAATCCTCCAACTACCCGATCTACGTAAAAACAACCATCTCATATGCCTTCCTCATCAGCATAATTCCCACAATAATATTTATTTATACAGGACAAGAAGCAATTATCTCAAACTGACACTGACTAACGATGCAAACTCTCAAACTATCCCTCAGCTTCAAGATGGATTATTTCTCAATAATGTTTGTCCCAGTAGCACTATTCGTAACATGATCTATCATAGAATTCTCAATATGATATATGCATTCAGACCCCAATATCAATCGATTCTTCAAATATCTACTCCTATTCCTCATCACAATACTTATCCTCGTCACCGCGAACAACCTTTTTCAACTGTTCATTGGCTGAGAAGGAGTTGGAATTATATCATTCCTACTCATTGGATGGTGACATGGACGAACAGACGCAAATACAGCAGCCCTACAAGCAATCCTGTATAATCGCATCGGCGACATTGGATTTATTTTAGCAATAGCATGATTCTTAGCTAACCTCAACACTTGAGACCTTCAACAAATCTTTGCATTAAACCCAAACAACTCCAACCTACCCCTAATAGGCCTAATCCTAGCCGCAACCGGAAAATCCGCACAATTCGGCCTACACCCATGACTACCTTCTGCAATAGAAGGCCCAACCCCTGTCTCAGCACTACTCCACTCAAGCACAATAGTTGTAGCGGGCATTTTCCTCCTAATCCGCTTTTACCCACTAACAGAAAACAACAAACTCGCCCAATCCATTATATTATGCTTAGGGGCTATTACCACACTATTTACAGCGATATGCGCCCTCACCCAAAACGATATTAAAAAAATTGTTGCTTTCTCTACATCAAGTCAATTAGGCCTCATAATAGTGACAATCGGTATCAACCAACCCTATCTAGCATTCCTCCACATCTGCACTCACGCCTTCTTTAAAGCCATACTATTTATATGCTCCGGCTCCATTATTCACAGCCTAAATGATGAACAAGACATTCGAAAAATAGGAGGGTTATTCAAAACAATACCATTTACCACAACAGCCCTAATTATCGGCAGCCTTGCACTAACAGGAATGCCCTTCCTCACTGGATTCTACTCCAAAGACCTAATCATTGAATCCGCCAACACGTCATATACCAACGCCTGAGCCCTTTTAATAACACTAATTGCCACCTCTTTCACAGCAATCTACAGCACCCGAATTATCTTCTTCGCACTCTTAGGCCAACCCCGATTCCCAACCCTTATTATTATCAACGAAAACAATCCCTTCCTAATTAATTCCATCAAGCGCCTGCTAATCGGAAGCCTCTTCGCAGGATTTATTATCTCCAACAACATCCCTCCAACAACAATTCCCCAAATAACTATACCCTACTACCTGAAAATAACAGCCTTAGCAGTCACAATTTTAGGCTTTATTTTGGCACTAGAAATCAGCAACATAACCCACAACCTAAAATTTAACTACCCATCCAGCACCTTTAAATTTTCCAACCTCCTAGGATATTACCCTACAATTATACACCGCCTGACCCCCTATCTAAATCTAACAATAAGTCAAAAGTCAGCATCCTCCCTCCTAGATCTCATCTGGCTAGAAAATATCTTACCAAAAACCACCTCACTAATCCAGATAAAAATATCCACCATAATTACAAGCCAGACGGGTCTAATCAAACTGTATTTCCTCTCTTTCCTAGTTACAATTCTCGTCAGCACGATTCTATTTAGTTTCCACGAGTAATCTCTATGATAACCACGACACCAATCAATAAAGACCAACCAGTTACAATAACTAATCAAGTACCATAACTGTATAAAGCCGCAATCCCCATAGCCTCCTCACTAAAAAACCCAGAATCTCCTGTATCATAAATTACCCAATCCCCCAAACCATTAAACTCAAATACAATTTTTACTTCCTCATCCTTCAATACATAATAAACTATTAAAAACTCTATCAACAAACCAGTGACAAACGCCCCCAGAACAGCCTTATTAGAAACCCAAATTTCAGGATATTGCTCAGTAGCTATAGCCGTTGTATAACCAAACACCACCATTATACCTCCCAAATAAATTAAAAAAACCATTAAACCTAAAAAAGACCCACCAAAGTTCAATACAATCCCACAACCAACCCCACCACTCACAATCAAACCTAGCCCCCCATAAATAGGTGAAGGTTTTGAAGAAAATCCTACAAAACCAATCACAAAAATAATACTTAAAATAAACACAATGTATGTTATCATTATTCTTGCATGGAATCTAACCACGACTAATGATATGAAAAACCATCGTTGTCATTCAACTACAAGAACACTAATGACCAACATTCGAAAAACTCATCCACTATTAAAAATTGTAAACAACGCATTCATCGACCTTCCAGCCCCATCAAATATCTCATCATGATGAAACTTCGGTTCCCTTCTAGGCATCTGCCTAATCCTACAAATCTTAACAGGTCTATTTCTAGCAATACACTACACAGCCGACACAACAACGGCATTTTCCTCTGTTACCCACATCTGCCGAGACGTGAACTATGGCTGAATCATCCGATATATGCACGCAAACGGAGCATCCATATTCTTCATCTGCCTATTCATACACGTAGGACGAGGCCTCTACTACGGGTCCTATGCCTACACAGAAACATGAAACATTGGAGTAATTCTCCTGTTCGCAACAATAGCCACAGCATTTATAGGCTATGTCCTCCCATGAGGACAAATGTCATTCTGAGGGGCCACAGTCATCACCAACCTCCTCTCAGCAATCCCATATATCGGTACAAACCTAGTCGAATGAATCTGAGGAGGCTTTTCAGTAGACAAAGCAACCCTCACCCGATTCTTCGCTTTCCATTTTATTTTTCCATTTATTATCGCAGCCCTTGCCATAGTCCACCTACTTTTTCTCCACGAAACAGGATCTAATAACCCCACAGGAATCTCATCGGACGCAGACAAAATCCCATTCCACCCCTACTACACCATTAAAGATATCCTAGGCGCCCTACTACTCATTCTAGCCCTAATAACCCTAGTATTATTTTCACCTGACCTACTTGGAGACCCAGATAACTACACCCCAGCAAACCCACTCAACACACCCCCTCATATCAAACCCGAATGATACTTTCTATTCGCATATGCAATCCTACGATCAATTCCAAATAAACTAGGAGGAGTCCTAGCCCTAGTTCTCTCAATCCTAATTCTAATTCTCATACCACTACTCCACACATCCAAACAACGAAGTATGATATTCCGACCAATCAGCCAATGCCTATTCTGAATCCTAGTAGCAGACCTACTAACACTCACATGAATTGGAGGACAGCCAGTCGAACACCCATATATCATCATCGGACAACTAGCATCTATTATATACTTCCTTCTCATCCTAGTACTAATACCAACAGCCAGCACTATCGAAAATAACCTTCTAAAATGAAGATAAGTCTTTGTAGTACATTAAATACACTGGTCTTGTAAACCAGAAAAGGAGAACAACTTAACCTCCCTAAGACTCAAGGAAGAGACTAGAGCCCCACTATCAACACCCAAAGCTGAAGTTCTATTTAAACTATTCCCTGAAAAAAGCTATCAATATACCCCCACAAATATCAAGAGCTTCCTCAGTATTAAATTTGCCAAAAAACCCAAGAATGTAATACAAGCTTTACACTCTGTAACTCAACATTAACAGCGCGCACCAAATGGCATGTTCTCAAACATACACATGCCATATTACATTATCTGGGTTGTGTATACATAGAATTAATGTTACACAGACATATTATGTATATATAACATTACATGATTTTCCCCATGCATATAAGCAAGTACGGTAAGAATTAATGTAATAAAGACATAATATGTATATAGTACATTACCTGATCTAGTCCATACATATAAGCAAGTACATATCTTCATGATAGTACATAGTACATGCACTTGTTCATCGTACATAGCACATCCAAGTCAAATCCATTCTTGTCAACATGCATATCCTGTCCATTAGATCACGAGCTTAACGACCATGCCGCGTGAAACCATCAACCCGCTCGGCAGGGATCCCTCTTCTCGCTCCGGGCCCATTGATTGTGGGGGTAGCTATTTAATGAACTTTATCAGACATCTGGTTCTTTCTTCAGGGCCATCTCATCTAAAATCGCCCACTCTTTCCTCTTAAATGAGACATCTCGATGGACTGGTGACTAATCAGCCCATGCTCACACATAACTGTGCTGTCATACATTTGGTATTTTTTAATTTTTGGGGATGCTTGGACTCAGCTATGGCCGTCTGAGGCCCTGACCCGGAGCATATATTGTAGCTGGACTTAACTGCATCTTGAGCATCACCATAATGGTAAGCGCGAGCATCACAGTCAATGGTCACAGGACATAATGTATTATACATCGGACTATTATATTGTTCCCCCCTCGCCTTACTACCTCCCCCTATATACCTCCCACCATTTTTGACACGCTACCCCCTAGATACTCATTCAAATTTATTACATTTTCAATACTCAAATTAGTACTCCAGCCAAAGTAAGTATATAAGTGCCTGGGTCTCCCTATGATCCGTAGTTAATGTAGCTTAAGATTAAAGCAAGGCACTGAAAATGCCTAGATGAGTGCCTTCACTCCATAAACACATAGGTTTGGTCCCAGCCTTCCTGTTAACCATCAATAAACTTACACATGCAAGCATCCACGCCCCGGTGAGAATGCTATCAAGAGCCTTCCTAGTATCAAATTCACTAAAACCTCCAAAAATGCAATACAAACCCTGTACTCTATAACTTTACATCATAACAATTTATATCGAATAGTACGTCTTTATACCATGCACATGTATACAGTACTATCTAGGTTATAGGTACATAGAACTAATGTTATATAAATATGCTATGTATATACTACATTACATGACTTACCCCATGCATATAAGCAAGTACAATAAGGGTTAATGTAACAAGGACATAATTATATCGAATAGTACGTCTTTATACCATGCACATGTATACAGTACTATCTAGGTTATAGGTACATAGAACTAATGTTATATAAATATGCTATGTATATACTACATTACATGACTTACCCCATGCATATAAGCAAGTACAATAAGGGTTAATGTAACAAGGACATAATATGTATATAGTACATTACTGGATTTAGTCCATGCCTATAAGCAAGTACATGATTCCTATTAATAGTACATAGTACATGCGTTTGTCCGTGGTACATAGCACATTTAGGTCAAATCCATTCTTGCCAACATGCATATCGCGTCCATTAGATCACGAGCTTAACGACCATGCCGCGTGAAACCATCAACCCGTTTGGCAGGGATCCCTCTTCTCGCTCCAGGCCCATTGATTGTGGGGGTAGCTATTCAATGAATTTTATCAGACATCTGGTTCTTTCTTCAGGGCCATCTCACCTAAAATCGCCCACTCTTTCCTCTTAAATAAGACATCTCGATGGACTGGTGACTAATCAGCCCCTGCTCACACATAACTGTGCTGTCATACATTTGGTATTTTTTAATTTTGGGGGATGCTTGGACTCAGCTATGGCCATCTGAGGCCCCGACCTAGAGCACTGATTGCAGCTGAACTTAACTGCATCTTGAGCATCACCATAATGGTAAGCACGAGCATCGCAGTCAATGGTCATAGGACATAGAATATTATATCTCATACTATCTATTATCCTCCCCTGCCCCTCTTGCGTCCCCCTATATACCTTCCACCATTTTTAACATGCTTCCCCCTAGATATTTATTTAAATTTATCACGTTTTCAATACTTAAATTGGCACTCCAACCAAAGCAAGTATATAAGTGCCTGGGTCTTCCTCATGACCAGTGGTTGATGTAGCTTAAAACTAAAGCAAGGCACTGAAAATGCCTAGATGAGTACTCTAACTCCATAAACACATAGGTTTGGTCCCAGCCTTCCTGTTAACCATCAATAAACTTACACATGCAAGCATCCGCACCCCGGTGAGAATGCCCTCCGAGTCTTCAAGACTAAGAGGAGCGGGTATCAAGCACACATCTGTAGCTCATAACACCTTGCTTAACCACACCCCCACGGGTCACAGCAGTGACAAAAATTAAGCCATAAACGAAAGTTTGACTAAGTTATATTGACCAGGGTTGGTAAATCTCGTGCCAGCCACCGCGGTCATACGATTAACCCAAGCTAACAGGAATACGGCGTAAAACGTGTTTAAGCACCATGCTTTAAACTGGCACTCCAACCAAAGCAAGTATATAAGTGCCTGGGTCTTCCTCATGACCAGTGGTTGATGTAGCTTAAAACTAAAGCAAGGCACTGAAAATGCCTAGATGAGTACTCTAACTCCATAAACACATAGGTTTGGTCCCAGCCTTCCTGTTAACCATCAATAAACTTACACATGCAAGCATCCGCACCCCGGTGAGAATGCCCTCCGAGTCTTCAAGACTAAGAGGAGCGGGTATCAAGCACACATCTGTAGCTCATAACACCTTGCTTAACCACACCCCCACGGGTCACAGCAGTGACAAAAATTAAGCCATAAACGAAAGTTTGACTAAGTTATATTGACCAGGGTTGGTAAATCTCGTGCCAGCCACCGCGGTCATACGATTAACCCAAGCTAACAGGAATACGGCGTAAAACGTGTTTAAGCACCATGCCAAATAGAGTTAAATTTTAATTAAACTGTAAAAAGCCGTAATTATCATAAAAATAAATGACGAAAGTAACTCTACGACAGCTGATACACTATAGCTAAGACCCAAACTGGGATTAGATACCCCACTATGCTTAGCCCTAAACACAAATGATTATAAAAACAAAATTATTCGCCAGAGTACTACCGGCAACAGCCTAAAACTCAAAGGACTTGGCGGTGCTTTACACCCTTCTAGAGGAGCCTGTTCTATAATCGATAAACCCCGATAGACCTCACCAATTCTTGCTAATACAGTCTATATACTGCCATCTTCAGGAAACCCTAAAAAGGAATAAAAGTAAGCGTAATCACAACACATAAAAACGTTAGGTCAAGGTGTAACCTATGAAATGGGAAGAAATGGGCTACATTTTCTACTCCAAGAAAATCTATACACGAAAGTTATTATGAAACTAATAACCAAAGGAGGATTTAGTAGTAAACTAAGAATAGAGTGCTTAGTTGGATTAGGCCATGAAGCACACACACACCACCCGTCACCCTCCTCAAGTAACCACAGCGCACTCAAATCTATTCACACGCACCAGCCATATGAGAGGAGACAAGTCGTAACAAGGTAAGCAAACTGGAAAGCGTGCCTGGATAAATCAAGATACAGCTTAAACAAAGCATCCAGTTTACACCTAGAAGATTTCACACGCCATGAATGTCTTGAACTATTTCTAGCCCCAAACCCCCTATTTTCAGTTAAATAACCAAAACAAAATGAAACAGAACATTTACCCTAATTTAAAGTATAGGAGATAGAAATTCTAAACATGGCGCTATAGAGAAAGTACCACAAGGGAACAATGAAAGAATAAAATTAAAATACAAAAAAGCAAAGATTACCCCTTGTACCTTTTGCATAATGAGCTAACTAGCAAAAAACTTAACAAAATGAATTTTAGCTAAGTAACCCAAAACCAGACAAGCTACTTATGGACAGTCAATTAAGAACCAACTCATCTATGTGGCAAAATAGTGAGAAGATCTGTAAGTAGAGGTGATACGCCTAACGAGCCTGGTAATAGCTGGTTGTCCAGGAAACGAATCTTAGTTCAACCTTAAAGATACCAAAAACACACGCAAGTCTCACTGTATCTTTAAAAGTTAGTCTAAAAAGGTACAGCCTTTTAGAAACGGATACAACCTTGACTAGAGAGTAAGATCTAACAATACCATAGTAGGCCCAAAAGCAGCCATCAATTAAGAAAGCGTTAAAGCTCAACAATTTAAATAACATTAATCCCAACAACAAATAGCTAACTCCTAACCCTAATACTGGACTACTCTATTATTAAATAGAAGCAATAATGTTAGCATGAGTAACAAGAAACATTTTCTCCTTGCATAAGCCTAAGTCAGTGTCTGATAATACCCTGACCATTAACAGTAAATAAAAATAATCCAACAATAAATAATTTATTAATTACACTGTTGACCCAACACAGGAATGCACTTAAGGAAAGATTAAAAGAAGTAAAAGGAACTCGGCAAACACAAACCCCGCCTGTTTACCAAAAACATCACCTCCAGCATCTCCAGTATTGGAGGCACTGCCTGCCCAGTGACAAACGTTAAACGGCCGCGGTATCCTGACCGTGCAAAGGTAGCATAATCATTTGTTCTCTAAATAGGGACTTGTATGAACGGCCACACGAGGGTTTTACTGTCTCTTACTTCCAATCAGTGAAATTGACCTTCCCGTGAAGAGGCGGGAATAAACAAATAAGACGAGAAGACCCTATGGAGCTTTAACTAATTAGTCCAAAGGAAACAAACTTAATCACCAAGGGACAACAACACCCTCTATGGACTAACAGCTTTGGTTGGGGTGACCTCGGAGAACAAAAAATCCTCCGAGCGATTTTAAAGACTAGACCCACAAGTCGAACCAAACTTATCGCTCATTGATCCAAAAAATTGATCAACGGAACAAGTTACCCTAGGGATAACAGCGCAATCCTATTCAAGAGTCCAATTTTTTTTTTCTTTCAGATTTTGAGTCTATAATTGCAACAGATATTCTTGAAACAGACAAAACATGGATGTTGAAAATTCTTCATACTAAGTATTCTTTGCTACATGTTCCAAACTTTCAGTAAACTCCATTGGCTATTAGAGAGCTACATTGGTATTTAATATTTATGAAAAGCATATAAAGGCAGATGACTGATTCCCTAAGCCATAAAGTATGACTGAATTTGAGGTCACTGCAGACTATTCTTTACAAAGTTTAGAGAAATTGGAATTGGCTATACTTTAGCTGATAGCCCCCACACTGGGGGGTGCGCACTGGGAGTGCGCTTAAGGAAAGATTAAAAGAAGTAAAAGGAATTCGGCAAACACAAACCCCGCCTGTTTACCAAAAACATCACCTCCAGCATCTCCAGTATTGGAGGCACTGCCTGCCCAGTGACAAACGTTAAACGGCCGCGGTATCCTGACCGTGCAAAGGTAGCATAATCATTTGTTCTCTAAATAGGGACTTGTATGAACGGCCACACGAGGGTTTTACTGTCTCTTACTTCCAATCAGTGAAATTGACCTTCCCGTGAAGAGGCGGGAATAGACAAATAAGACGAGAAGACCCTATGGAGCTTTAACTAATTAGTCCAAAGAAAACAAACTTAACCACCAAGGGACAACAACATCCTCCGTGGACTAACAGCTTTGGTTGGGGTGACCTCGGAGAATAAAAAATCCTCCGAGCGATTTTAAAGACCAGACCCACAAGTCAAATCGAACTATCGCTCATTGATCCAAAAACTTGATCAACGGAACAAGTTACCCTAGGGATAACAGCGCAATCCTATTCAAGAGTCCATATCGACAATAGGGTTTACGACCTCGATGTTGGATCAGGACACCCCGATGGTGCAACCGCTATCAAAGGTTCGTTTGTTCAACGATTAAAGTCCTACGTGATCTGAGTTCAGACCGGAGTAATCCAGGTCGGTTTCTATCTATTACGAATTTCTCCCAGTACGAAAGGACAAGAGAAATAAGGCCAACTTCAAACAAGCGCCTTAAATAAACTAATGATATCATCTCAATTAAATCAACAAACAAAACCCGCCCTAGAAAAGGGCCTAGTTAAGGTGGCAGAGCCCGGTAATTGCGTAAAACTTAAACCTTTATACTCAGAGATTCAAATCCTCTCCTTAACAAAATGTTTATAGTCAACATCCTAACACTAATTATTCCCATCCTCCTAGCCGTAGCATTCCTAACATTAGTTGAACGAAAAGTCCTAGGCTACATGCAATTTCGAAAAGGTCCTAACGTTGTAGGCCCATACGGCCTGCTTCAACCCATTGCTGATGCAATCAAACTTTTCATTAAAGAACCACTACGACCAGCCACATCCTCCATCTCAATATTCATCTTAGCACCTATCCTAGCCCTAAGCCTTGCCCTAACCATATGAATTCCCCTGCCCATACCCTACCCCCTCATTAATATAAACTTAGGCGTCCTTTTTATACTAGCCATATCAAGCCTAGCCGTGTACTCAATCCTTTGATCTGGCTGGGCCTCCAACTCAAAATACGCACTTATCGGAGCCCTACGAGCAGTAGCACAAACAATCTCATACGAAGTAACCCTAGCAATCATTTTACTATCAGTCCTTCTGATAAACGGATCCTTCACCCTCTCTACATTAATCATCACACAAGAACAAGTATGATTAATTTTCCCGGCATGGCCCCTAGCGATAATATGATTTATCTCCACACTAGCGGAAACAAACCGAGCACCATTTGACCTCACCGAGGGAGAATCAGAACTAGTCTCAGGCTTCAACGTAGAATATGCAGCAGGACCATTCGCCCTGTTCTTCATGGCGGAATATGCAAATATTATCATAATAAACATCTTCACAACAACCCTCTTCCTAGGAGCATTTCATAACCCATACATACCAGAACTTTACACAGTCAACTTCACCGTCAAATCACTATTACTAACAATCACTTTTCTATGAATTCGAGCATCCTACCCTCGATTCCGCTACGACCAACTAATACACCTACTATGAAAAAATTTCCTACCCCTAACACTGGCCTTATGCATGTGACATGTATCCCTACCCATTCTCCTATCAAGCATTCCCCCACAAACATAAGAAATATGTCTGACAAAAGAGTTACTTTGATAGAGTAAATAATAGAGGTTCAAGCCCTCTTATTTCTAGAACTATAGGAATTGAACCTACTCCTAAGAACCCAAAACTCTTCGTGCTCCCAATTACACCAAATCCTAATAGTAAGGTCAGCTAATTAAGCTATCGGGCCCATACCCCGAAAATGTTGGTTTATATCCTTCCCGTACTAATAAATCCAATCATCTTCCTTATCATCCTACTAACCGTCATACTTGGAACCATCATTGTTATAATCAGCTCCCACTGACTGCTTATCTGAATTGGATTTGAAATAAATATACTCGCTATCATTCCCATTATAATAAAAAAACACAACCCACGAGCCACAGAAGCATCAACCAAATATTTTCTAACCCAATCGACAGCCTCAATACTACTAATAATAGCAGTCATCATTAACCTAATATTCTCAGGCCAATGAACCGTAATAAAATTATCCAACCCAACAGCATCCATACTCATAACGATGGCCCTAACCATAAAACTAGGAATAGCCCCATTCCACTTCTGAGTCCCTGAAGTAACACAAGGTATCCCCCTATCCTCCGGCCTAATCCTACTCACATGACAAAAACTAGCACCCATATCCGTACTATATCAAATCTCTCCATCCATTAACCTAAACCTGATTCTAATCCTATCAATACTATCAATTATAATCGGAGGCTGAGGGGGACTAAACCAAACCCAACTACGAAAAATCATAGCCTATTCATCAATTGCCCACATAGGCTGAATAACAGCAGTCCTACTATACAACCCTACCATAACATTACTAAACCTGATCATCTACATTATTATAACTTCCACCATGTTCACCCTATTCATAGCTAACTCAACCACAACTACCCTATCATTATCACACACATGAAACAAAATGCCCGTCATAACAGTTCTAATCCTTGTTACCCTCCTATCAATAGGAGGACTCCCCCCACTATCAGGATTTATACCAAAATGAATAATTATTCAAGAAATAACAAAAAATGATAGTATCATCTTACCCACCCTCATAGCAATCACAGCACTACTAAACCTATACTTCTACATACGACTCACATACTCCACTGCACTTACAATATTCCCCTCCACAAATAACATAAAAATGAAATGACAATTCTCCACCACAAAACAAATAACCCTCTTACCCACAATAGTCGTACTATCCACTATACTGCTACCACTAACCCCAATCCTATCAGTCCTAGAATAGGAATTTAGGTTAAACAGACCAAGAGCCTTCAAAGCCCTAAGCAAGTATGAATTACTTAATTCCTGATAAGGACTGCAAGATCATATCTTACATCAATTGAATGCAAATCAACCACTTTAATTAAGCTAAGTCCTCCCTAGATTGGTGGGCTCCACCCCCACGAAAATTTAGTTAACAGCTAAATACCCTAAACAACTGGCTTCAATCTACTTCTCCCGCCGCGAGAAAAAAAAGGCGGGAGAAGCCCCGGCAGAATTGAAGCTGCTTCTTTGAATTTGCAATTCAATATGTTAATTCACCACAAGGCCTGGTAAAAAGAGGGATCTCACCTCTGTCCTTAGATTTACAGTCTAATGCTTCACTCAGCCATCTTACCCATGTTCATCAACCGCTGACTATTCTCAACCAATCACAAAGACATTGGTACCCTATATCTCCTGTTCGGTGCTTGAGCTGGCATAGTAGGAACCGCTCTAAGCTTATTAATCCGCGCTGAATTGGGTCAACCTGGGACCTTACTCGGAGATGACCAAATTTACAACGTAATCGTAACCGCACATGCATTTGTAATAATTTTCTTCATGGTAATACCTATTATAATTGGAGGCTTCGGCAACTGACTAGTCCCTCTGATAATCGGTGCCCCAGATATAGCGTTTCCCCGAATAAATAACATAAGTTTCTGACTTCTCCCTCCCTCCTTCTTACTACTCCTGGCATCTTCTATAGTTGAAGCTGGAGCAGGAACTGGCTGAACCGTATATCCCCCTCTAGCAGGTAACCTAGCCCATGCAGGAGCCTCAGTAGACCTGACTATCTTCTCTTTACACCTAGCGGGTATCTCTTCAATTTTAGGGGCTATCAATTTTATTACTACAATTATTAATATGAAGCCCCCTGCAATATCTCAGTACCAGACTCCCTTATTTGTATGATCAGTACTAATCACTGCCGTGTTATTACTTCTCTCCCTCCCTGTATTAGCAGCTGGTATTACAATACTACTAACTGACCGAAATCTGAACACAACCTTCTTCGACCCAGCAGGAGGTGGGGACCCTATCCTATATCAACACCTATTCTGATTCTTCGGGCACCCCGAAGTGTATATTCTTATTCTACCCGGATTTGGGATAATCTCTCACATCGTGACCTATTACTCAGGAAAAAAAGAACCATTCGGATATATAGGAATAGTATGAGCTATAATATCAATTGGATTTCTAGGGTTTATTGTATGAGCCCACCATATATTTACAGTAGGTATAGACGTCGACACACGAGCCTACTTTACATCAGCCACCATAATTATTGCTATCCCTACTGGAGTAAAAGTCTTCAGCTGACTAGCTACACTTCACGGAGGTAATATCAAATGATCCCCTGCTATAATATGGGCCCTGGGCTTCATCTTCCTTTTCACAGTCGGAGGCCTAACAGGAATTGTTCTAGCTAACTCTTCTCTCGATATTGTTCTTCATGACACATACTATGTAGTCGCACATTTCCACTATGTACTGTCAATAGGAGCTGTGTTCGCTATTATAGGAGGATTCGTACATTGATTCCCACTATTCTCAGGCTACACCCTTAATACCACATGAGCCAAAATCCATTTTGTAATCATATTTGTAGGTGTAAACATAACTTTCTTCCCACAACATTTCTTAGGACTGTCTGGCATACCACGACGATACTCCGACTACCCAGACGCATACACAATATGAAATACTATTTCATCTATGGGCTCATTCATCTCACTAACAGCGGTCATACTAATAATTTTTATCATCTGAGAAGCATTCGCATCTAAACGAGAAGTTCTAACCGTGGACCTAACCACAACAAACTTAGAATGACTAAACGGATGCCCTCCACCATACCACACATTCGAGGAACCCACATATGTTAACCTAAAATAAGAAAGGAAGGAATCGAACCCCCTATTATTGGTTTCAAGCCAACACCATAACCACTATGACTCTCTCAATTAATGAGACGTTAGTAAAACATTACGTAATCTTGTCAAGATTAAATTACAGGTGGAAATCCCGTACATCTCATATGGCATACCCCATACAACTAGGATTTCAAGACGCAACATCACCTATTATAGAAGAATTACTGCACTTTCATGATCACACACTAATAATTGTATTCCTAATTAGCTCCCTAGTACTTTATATCATCTCACTAATACTAACAACAAAATTAACACATACTAGTACAATAGACGCGCAAGAAGTAGAAACAATCTGAACCATTCTCCCAGCCATTATCCTAATCCTAATTGCCCTTCCATCTCTACGAATCCTATACATAATGGACGAAATCAATAACCCATCCCTCACAGTGAAAACTATGGGGCATCAATGATACTGAAGCTATGAATATACTGACTATGAGGATCTGAGCTTCGATTCCTACATAATCCCAACATTAGAATTAAAGCCAGGGGAATTACGACTACTAGAAGTAGACAACCGAGTCGTACTGCCCATAGAAATAACAATTCGGATACTAATTTCCTCTGAAGACGTATTACACTCATGAGCGGTACCCTCCCTAGGACTGAAAACAGACGCAATCCCAGGTCGTCTAAATCAAACAACCCTAATGTCGACCCGACCAGGCCTATATTATGGCCAATGTTCAGAAATCTGCGGATCAAATCACAGTTTTATACCAATTGTCCTCGAACTAGTTCCACTAAAGTATTTTGAAAAATGATCTGCATCTATATTATAAGACCATCAAGAAGCTACGTCAGCGTTAACCTTTTAAGTTAAAGACTGAGAGCACAATACTCTCCTTGATGATATGCCACAACTAGACACATCAACGTGACTTACAATAATTTTGTCAATATTTCTAGTCCTTTTCATTATTTTCCAACTAAAAATCTCAAAGCACAACTTTTACCTCAGCCCAGAGCTAGTACTAATAAAAACGTCAAAACAAAACACCCCCTGAGAAACAAAATGAACGAAAATCTATTTGCCTCTTTCATTACCCCTATAATACTAGGCCTACCCCTCGTTACTCTTATTGTCCTATTCCCCAGTCTACTATTTCCAACATCAAATCGACTAGTTAATAATCGCCTTATTTCCCTTCAACAATGACTACTCCAACTCATCTCAAAACAAATAATAAGCATCCATAATCCTAAGGGGCAGACATGAGCACTAATACTAATATCCTTAATTTTATTTATTGAGTCAACAAATCTACTAGGACTACTACCCCACTCATTCACACCAACCACACTGGGGAGTTCTGATGGGTTGCAGATCACAACTGATTATTGAGAAGGGGCTTTTGGTCGCTTCAGCTCATTTCCGAGACTTTCTTCCTTTTACAGAAAAGCTCAGCAAAGCACCAGGTCATGTAAACTAATCTGTTCTGTAGACTCCAATGCCTTTAAACTGGGAGCTATGATGAAGCAAGAAAGAATAAAGGGAAGCACAGAGACTCCTATTTACTGAGTTCCTATTCTCTGCGTTAGACTTGAAGTCTTTAAAACTTATTATAGAAAACTTCTCTTTAATTAGTTTGAATTTCAAGAGTAATTAGTTTAAACCAAAGAGATTCATGCAGTTTTAACCAATGAAGAAACTTTTCCCAACAAAACTATTATACCAAACTTTGTGAATAACCATGGCTTTGCTATACCAAATTAATAGTTTTCTATGTAATTTATGTGCTAATTTCAATTTCAATTTCACTGTCAATCCCATCTGTTATTGCTTCAATTCTGAATTAATGAGGCAAGTTAGAGCTGGAAAATGTCACATCATCTGAGGGCATTGTTCTTTTCTAAGGTCATATAAAGTGAAAGAGTACTTTTGTCATAATTCAACAATCCATCCCATTTTATAGAGTCGTAACACGTTGGAGCTGAAAAGTTTATAAAATATCATCAAATCTAGATTTATAGGTAAAGAAACTGAGGTCCCAAGAGGCAAAGTGATTCACTCAAGTTTTTGTAGCCACTGTTCCTCATCCATTGCTTCCAGCTTTACAAGGTCTAGACTTAACCTTTCATTCATCTGGATGCTATGTTCTGCTACTCTTCACAGGTAAATTTAGGGACTCCTCAGCTTTCCATTGCTCTTGCTGGTTTAGGAACCCCTGAGACCATGTCTGTCTTACCTCCCTGTCTAGATTATGAAATCTTTCTAGGCCAGAGACCATAGCTCAACTGTCTTTAGACCTCCCCATGGTGTCTTATACACAGCAGATTATCTAATAAGATTTTAATGTTTGAGATAAAGGATCCAGAGAGATACAAACTAGAGAGTTTTTATCAGGCCCTTAGAAAGAAAACAAATCTAGAGAAGCTGTGAACCATAGAGGAAACTTAAATCATTACTGCTTTGTAACTATGCAAAGAAAACCTTTGTTTTTGTTTTGTATGCACAGTAAAATTTCCCAGGAGTTGAAGAGAAAAAGCAGCAGTAAACTAAGCTTCTGCCTCACCCAATGATGACCCCACACAACAAGCTACCAGTCAGGGGCACACCGATCCATAAAAACCCCTGTCTGGTCATTTTTGTCTGGTGGTTTGGAAACGTGCCCGTCTTCCAGGGAGCTCATACATTTTGAAAATAAATGGCACTGCTCTCCATCTGGGTTCACTCCAAGTTTTTCCCACTTCGTTTAACAAATCAGCACATGGCCTCACTAATCTCACTTTAAAAGATGAGGTTTCTAAAAGTTAGCGCAAAGAACAGGAGAGACATTTTACCTAGTTTGAAAAACCATAACCCCGATGTATGCAATCTTTAAATGGAAAGGTCCTATTGAGACAAAACCAGTTCACTCAGAGAAGACACTCCATTGTTATCCTCATCTCAAAGCTATTGTAATAAAAATTCTGACAGTAATGCACAAATGAGGAAAAGTCAAAAGAAAAACATCCTGTTGTTGCACAGCTAATGGAAATGTGTGCGATCAGAGAATAAACAAATTGCTCTATATTTGGAACTTATCAGACACTGTTAATCATTTGTTAAAAACTATCTGTGTCAGGAAAATCCAAAATATTCTCTTTGGCTATGCCTTCCTTCCTTTTTCTCTCTCTATTGGTCTTCACAAAAATTTTGCTTCTCTATATCTATTAAGATAGCCCCGTGGCATGATCTAGAAACCTAAATGTGTTTCTCATAAATCATTATGAACTTTTGTCTTCCAAACAAGGAATTGCATTTGCCACAAATAAACAAACAATTCCCAGAAGATTAAAGGTCAGAGCAGAATTCAGAAAAGTTGCACAATGTTACTGCACATTTTAAGCACAGGAGGAAAGTTCTTCAAACTTATACATTTCACAGAACAAGTAGAATTTTAAATTTTTTGTTTCAAATTAAAGCTTTGTAACCACAGTTAATCTATGACATAGAACAGAAGTTTTAAAAAACAGAATTAAGAAATTTTCATCTAATGACATTTTGAATCAGCAAATATGGGGGGAAAAACCTTAAGAGTAAATATTTTAAGATGGAAACAATATACTTGGCTCAAATACATTTTTAAGTTTAATGCAAGAAAACTTTGCATTCCAAATCTGTTGCACCAACTGGCATAGAGTTTACTTAAAAAATAGTTTTGTGTCTGAGTAGCATTTCTACTCTGGGTTTTCCCGGAAGCACTGTTCAGCATCTCCCTTACATTCCAAATAACTACAGATGTTGTTATTCACATTTAAATTGGCAAATGTTTTCTATCCTAGAAGATTTCATGAAAATGCTCTGATTTTATTTTTAACAGAAATTTGTGCATTAGGAAAGCGTGGTTGGGTTAAGAATAATTGAAATGAATTGAAGTCTTTAAGTACCTGTACTTAAAAATTAATGTAAATTCTCATAAAGAAATGACCCTATGCTACAGAACATTTTTACATAAATAAATGCTGGCAAAGATGAGTTGCATACAAAATTCACTTTTTTTCGTGACGCAAGAGGAAATTCCTTTTTGTGCTTAGCTAATAATCAATATCTTAGAAATGTGAACAAAATTTAAACTACATTTTTTAAAAAGCTGTGCTATTTTAAGGCTTCTCTTTATTAAATTCTTTCATGGCACAGTTAAAGCATCACCTTGAAAAATTAAATCATCAATAATACTGTCTGCACTGAATAAGTTTCCTGAAAATTACTGAATTTATTCCTTCAGTGTCAGCTTTTCCTTCTCTACAAACTATTCAGCTATAAATCTAGTGTATTGAGGGCTTCTGGGTTGTAAAGTGCTAAGAGTCTTTCCTTACATTTTCAAATAAATAAAATGATAATCTCCTTGTCTAAGCACTTAAAACTTTTCATGATGCAGTTTCTGAATCTAGGTACAGAGAATCCTGCATCCCATTTGGAGATTCTATAAATAAGACACATAGGCCTCAGCAGGATTATTGAGGGTCCCTGAGCTCGGGACTCTCCCAGAATTAGGTCAAATGCCACTAGACTCTAGCAAGTCTGTGTATTAATGGGTCTTTGGAGAACATTAAAATTCTAGCAGGAAGAAGGTTGTATTCATTTTAGTCTTAAAGACTTTCCTTCCCCCACCCTGCTTTATTTGAATGAATGGAGTTGCATAGGAACCCATCACAAACATGAAATTGGCTTTTGGTGGATTGTTTGCTACCTTAGGAAGAGCAGAGAAAAAAAAAAAAAAAGACCAAAGACAAGGATGATAATGTTGTTAATGAACTCGATTTTGTATAACTGAGTAGCAGTTTCTTCATGGAGATGTTCAGAGTTGACCTCAAAGGAAAAGTTGGCTGTCTTCCTTGTAGACTGGTGCACCCTGACCAAGGTGAGATATTCAAAAGACTTAACTGGTGGCTACTTGTAGATGTTGCTGTGGATTTTAAGCAAGGTAGTAATGTGAAGTTGTATCAACTAGTACTGGGTTGTTAGTTCCCTTTTGTGCTTTATTTATCAAAATGAAAATAGTTTTTTTTTTTTTAATTATTAAAGTAACCCATGCTGCCTGAAAAGAATTCAATTTAAATAAGAAACAAAAAAATTACTTATAATCTCAATACCAAAAATAGGCACTAATAACAGCACTATTTTGTGTGTGTGTACATGGGCACACATATTTAGAAAAAAATAGGACAGAACTGTGCATACTGCTTTGTAATCTAATAATTTTTTTATTAAACTAGTAATATAGTATGATCTTTCTGTAATATATACATCATATATTAGAAATAATTTTTAATATATCAGTATAACTAATCATGTGTGTATGTGCTTATTTGCTCAGTTATCTCTGACTCTTTGCAACACCATGGACTGTAGCCCACCAGGCCTCTCTGTCCATAGGATTCTCCAGGCAAGCATACTGGAGTAGGTTGCCATGCCCTCCTCCAGGAGATCTTCCCAACCTAGGGATCACACCCAAGTCTCCCCATTACAGGTAGATTCTTTACCGTCTGAGCCACCAGGGAAGCCCAAATTAATCATTTACATATTAATAATTTAATTACTATTATAATAATGCTTACATATTAGCAATATTAATATTTGAATTATATATAATATATAATATAATGGTTTTAAATTTTGTATGAACATACCATAATTTATTCAACCTGCCAGTGATTTGTATTTGTTATTTCTAATTTTTAATTACACAAACCTTCAATGAACACTCTGGTGATTTACTTTGCATATTAGTCCTATTATTTCTCTAGAAGAAACTCCTAAGGAGTTGAATTCTTGGGTCAAATGGGATGTACATTTTCAAGACTTCTGATAAACGTTGCCAAAATGTCTTTCACAAAAGTTGCAATCATTTTTATTCCCATCAGCAGTTTAGAAGAATGCTTATTTTCTGTTTCCTCTTGTTATCTGGGAATGTAGTTAGTTATCCTCATATTTTAAAAATAGTACCTGTTTAATAAAATTCAAAGTTCATTTTTGCTTTAATTTGTTTTTCTTTGGTTATTATTTAGGTTGGATATCATTTTATATCTTATTTCTTTTTTATTGATTATTCATGCCATTTACCTTTTGGGTAGTTCATCCTCTCATTGCTTTGTCAGAGTGTTAACTGTCAATGATGTGAACTTTGTGTGTCACGTAAGTCACAATGGTTTTTTTCCCAGTTTGCCCTTGTCTTTGACCTTGACTTCTTTTAAATAATATTTTGGAAGCTACTTCTAAATCATTTCTAAATCATGCCATCGATAGATGGGTGGAAATATACAAGATCTCAGAATTGGTATATAGCAGAACAGGTCCAATCTTGAATTCACGTCTTTTTTTTTTTTTTTTTGCAATGTCAGTGCTCTGTATTCCTCAAGCTCTGATTGTCTTGAATTTGGCCTGTTTAATACATATTACCCACAAATACACTGCTTCCTAGGTGGTGCTAGTGGTAAAAAAATCTGCCTTCCAATGCAGGAGACACAAGAGATGCAGGTTCAGTCACTGAGTTGGGAAAATCCCCTGAGAGGAGGAAAAGGGCAACCACTCCAGTATTCTTGCCTAAAAAATTTCATGGACAGAGGAGCCTGGCACGCTATAGGCAAACAGTCAGACACAACTGAGAGACTAAACACACACACCCACAAATACAGAAACAGCATTTGAAAATTGACTGTCTTACTATTTAAGGACACTCTTCTCCATACTTCTTGGGAGTTCTGGATCATGATAAACAATACACTTGCTCTGTACTCTCCACAAGACCAAACCCACACCAGCTGAAGCTGGCTACTTTCATCATCACACAGTGGCAGGCATTCTCCTTTCTGTGCACAGCAGCGCTGAGTCCTGTAATAACATTCATGGGAAGGCACAGTTCCCACCTTCAGGGATCTCTTAATCCAGGTAACAGATTTGTGGATCCACCTATATGCACAGAGACAGAAAATAACTCCTGGAATTCAAGCAATGGCTCTTGTACTTATCCACTCAATAAATATTTCCATAAGACTTTTATTCTGTGATGATAGTAAGTTAATATTTACTGTATGCCAGACATTCTTCCGAGCACTTTGTTACTCATCGAATCCTCACAGAGACTCTATGCTATAGGTACTATTACCATCTTCCTTTAAATGGGGAAATTCTGAGGCACAGAAAGGTTAAGTAACTTGTCCAAGATTGTACACTTTATAAGTGGAGGAAACAAAAGGACTCACCTCAGGTTGTCTGGCCCCAGAACCTGGGCTGCCTCTTAGCCCCCTGTTCCTGCACAGCAGAAAATACTGGGCAGAGAATTAAATACGCAGGCCCCATACTGACTGCAAAGAAATAATCCATTCAGCCTGGAGTTTGGAAATGAGAGATTCAGAAAATCTCTTCTAGAGAAGAGGTGCCAAAACAAATGAATGGAGAAATATGGGCTTTATAATCAAAATGCAACTTTTTAATGCTGAAAACTCAATATATGAAAATAAAATTTATAAACGTAACTTGTTTTTCTAAGTCCTCCAGCATCCTGGGGTTAAATGTCCTTTAATGCCCCCAAAGCAAATAATTCAAGCCCTTATCTCACAAGCTGTGGGAAGATCAGGGCCTCCACATCGTTAAAGGATTTCCGAGGAACTTGTAATCTGATTACCACTTGTTCCAAATTTCTTCTCCTGACTCATCTTCCTCAACTGCTGTCCTTGTTTCCCTGTTTCCCCTGTCCTTCCTCTGACCTTTCCTAAAGGACCTCTACACAAGCCTACTGTACATAGTCACCTTTTACTGAAGGCTGAGTATAGTATAAGTGAGGGGAAAGGAAGGAAACTTTAAATTATATTTTAGACATCATGATCCTAATATTCCATAGCTACCATAGTCTGGCGTTTCTCATAAGCCATTTGTCTCCCTGAGTTCAAACTAAGCCAAAGTACAAGTCTTCTATTCTCTACAGAGACACTTCTCCTGTCTATTACCACTTTCCTGGCACCCCACATCCAAGTGGCTTGCATTCAATATCCAAGTTCTTGTTACCACAGGCTAAGAAGAAAGCTGGTTCTTTGTTCCCTGTTCCATACAATATTCTGCAAGCCTCGCTAGGCATGGTGGAGGGAGAAAGTGCTTATCGCAAAACCACTGGAATTTTTCTCCATCAGAAGAGTTTATTCCTAACAATGTCATCTTTTAGAAGTAACTGCCATCTCATCCATCAGCAGACGAATGGATAAGAAAGCTGTGGTACATATGGAATATTACTCAGCCATTAGAAAGAATACATTTGAATCAGTTCTAATGAGGTAGATGAAACTGGAGCCGACTATACAGAGTGAAGTAAGTCAGAAGGAAAAACACCGATACTGACGCATATATATGGAATTTAGAAAGATGGTAATGATAACCCTGTATGCGAGACAACAAAAGAGACACAGATGTATAGAACAGTCTTTTGGATTCTGTGGGAGAGGGCGAGGGTGGGATGATTTGGGAGAATGGCATTGAAACATGTATAATATCAGATGTGAAATGAATTGCCAGTCTAGGTTCGATGCAGGATACTGGATGCTTGGGGCTGGTGCACTGGGATGACCCAGAGGGATGGTACAGGGAGGGAGGAGGGAGGGGGGTTTGGGATGGGGAACACGTGTACACCTGTGGTGGATTCATGTTGATGTATAGCAAAACCAATACAATATTGTAAAGTAATTAGCCTACAATTAAAACAAATAAATTTATATTTAAAAAAAGAAGTAACTGCCATCTCTAAAAACAATGCTTTGTCTCTCACACAAATGCTACGAGAAGATCAGTTCAGTTCAGTTACTCAGTCAGGTGAGACTCTTTGTGACCCCACGGACTGCTGCACGCTAGGCTTCCCTGGACTACACCAACTCCTGGAGCCTACACAAACTCATGTCTATTGAGTCGGTGATGCCATCCAACCATCTCATCCTCTGTCATCCCCTTCTCCTCCTGCCTTCAATCTTTCCCAGCATCAGGGTCTTTTCCAATGAGTCAGTTCTTCACATCAAGTGACCAAGCTATTGGAGTTTCAGCTTCACCATCAGTCCTTCCAATGAATATTCAGGACTGATTTCCTTTAGGAGTGACTGGTTGGAGCTTCATGCAGTCCAAGGTACCAAGAGTCTTCTCCAACACTACAGTTCAAAAGCATCAATTCTTTGGTGCTCAACATCCTTTATAGTCCAACGCCCACATGACTACTGGAAAAACCATAGCTCTGACTAGATGGACCTTTGTCAGCAAAGTAATGTCTCTGCTTTTTAATATGCTGTCTAGGCTGGTCATAGCTTTTCTTCAAGGAGCAAGTATCTTTTAATTGCATGGCTGCAGTCACTATCTGCAGTGATTTTGGAGTCCCCCCCAAATAAAGCCTCTTACTGTTTCCATTGTTTCCCCATCTATTTGCCATGAAGTGATGGAACTGGATGCCATGATCTTAGTTTACTGAATGGTGAGTTTTAAGCCAACGGTTTCACTCTCCTTTTTCACTTTCATCAAGAGGCTCTTTAGTTCTTCTTCACTTTCTGCCATAAGGGCAGTGTCATCTGCATATCTGAGGTTATTGATATTTCTCCTGGCAATCTTGACTCCAGTTTGTGCTTCATCCAGCCTGGCATTTCGCACAGTGTAAATATACAGCCTTGACATACTCCTTATCCTATTTGGAACCAGTCTGTTGTTCCATGTCCAGTTCTAATTGTTGCTTCTTGACTTGCAAACAGATTTCACAGGAAATAGGTCAGGTGGTCTGTTATTCTCATCTCTTTAAGAATATTTCACAGTTTGTTGTGATCCACAGAGTCAAAGGCTTTGGTAAAGTCCATAAAGCAAAAGTAAATGTTTTTCTGGAACTCTGTTGATTTTTCAATGATATAGCAGATGTTGGCAATTTGATCTCTGGTTCTTCTGCCTTTTCTAAATCCAGCTTGAACATCTGGAAGTTCACGGTTCACATGCTGTTGAAGCCTGGATTGGAGAATTTTGAGCATTACTTTGCTAGCCTGTGAGATGAGTGCAACTGTGCAGTAGTTTGAGCTTTCTTTGGCATTGCCTTTCTTTGGAATTGGAATGAAAACTGCCTTTTCCAGTCCTGTGGCCACTGCCGAGTTTTCCAGATTTTCTGGCATATCGAGTGTGGCACCTTCACAGCATCATCTTTCAGGATTTGAAATAACTGGAATTTCATCACCTCCACTAGCTTTGTTTGTAGTGATGCTTCCTAAGGCCCACTTGACTTTGCATTCCAGGATGTCTGGCTCTAGGTGAGTGATCACACCATCGTGATTATCTGGGTAGTGAAGCTCTTTTTTGGTACAGTTCTGTGTATTCTTGCCACCTCTTCTTAATATCTTCTGCTTCTGTTAGGTCCATACCATTTCTGTCCTTTATTGTGCCTATTTTTTCATGACATATTCCCTTGGTATCTCTCATTTTCTTGAAGAGATCTCTAGTCTTTCCCATTCTATTGTTTTCCTCTATTTCTTTGCATTGATCGCTGGGGGAGGCTTTCTTATATCTCCTTGCTATTCTTTGGAACTCTGCATTCAAATGGGTATATTTTTCCTTTTCTCCTTTGCCTTTATATTCTCTTCTTTTCTCAGCTATTTGTAAGGCCTCATCAGACAACCATTTGGGCTTTTTGCACTTCTTTTTGTTGGGGATGGTCTTGATCACTGCCTCCTGTACAATGTCACGAACCTCTGTCCATAGTTCTTCTGGCATTCTGTCTTCAGGTCTAATCTCTTGAATCTATTTCTCACTTCCACTGTATAATCATAAGGGACTTGATTTAGGTCATATCTGAATAGTCTAGTGGTTTTCCCTACTTTCTTCAATTTAACTCTGAATTGGCAATAAGGAGTTCATGATCTGAGCCACAGTCAGCTCCAGGTCTTGTTTTTGCTGACTGTATAGAGCGCCTCCATCTTTGACTGCAAAGAATAAAATCAATCAGATTTTGGTATTGACTATCTGGTGATGGAGTCCTTGTTGGAAGAGGGTGTTTGCTATGACTAGTGCATTCTCTTGGCAAAACTCTTGTCAGCCTTTGACCTGCTTCATTTTGTACTCCAAGACCAAATTTGCCTGTTACTTCAGGTATCTCTTGACTTCCTACTTTTGCATTCCAGTCCCTTATAATGAAAAGGACATCTTTTTTTGTGTTAGGTCTAGAAGGTCTTGTAGTTTTTCATAGAACCATTCAACTTCAGCTTCTTCAGCATTACTGGTTGGGGCATAGACTTGGATTACTGTGATATTGAACGGTTTGCCTTGGAAACGAACAGAGATCATTCTGTTGTTCTTGAGACTGCATCCAAGTACTGCATTTTGGACTCTTTTGTTGACTATGATGGCTGCTCTATTTCTTCTAAGGGATTCCTGCCCACAGTATTAGATATAATGGTCATCTGAGTTAAATTCACCCATTCCAGTCCACTTTAGTTCACTGATTCCTAAAATATCAATGTTCTCTCTTGCCATATCCTGTTTGATCACTTCCGATTTGCCTTGATTCATGGACATAACATTCCAGGTTCTATGCAATATGGCTCTTTACAGCATTGGACTTCACATCGATCACCCATCACATCCACAAGTGGGTGCTGTATTCAAATTATAGAAATAACATTTCTCATCACAGAGTTTATTTAATAAGTAATATTTCTACTGTCTGTAGCTGTTTATAGAGCATCTGAAGCATGAAGAAAAGATACAGCTTGCACTAGGATGTCCATCTGGGAAGAAGATGGAAACTTCCTGGATGTAATTCAATGCAAAGAACAAGATTCTGCAAGTCTTTCCTCTGTTGATGTCCATGATGAAAGTCTGTAAATTGGTGGTTTGGAGCTCAGGCTATATTTTTATCAGATAAATAGTAGTTAGTGCCCAGATTATCCCAGAAAGACCTATTTAACCCCCCACTGAGGCTAAAAAAAATGGTAGAAATTACACTGGCCTGAATTTGGGATGCTAGGAGTAGGCGACTCAGTGGTGTAGGAAAGAGGAAAGAGGGAACGTTAGTTCACTTACACTCACGGCTGGACAGTTCCAGTCGCTGCTAGTTACTGATGTGTCGTTTGTACTCTTCTTCCACCTCTTCCACCTCTCTCCTTAGGCAGGGGCTGCCCATGTCCTTCTCCAAGGCACCTGCCCAACCTTCTACCTTTCCCTCACCATAACAGTGATCATGAGTGATTTCTTGTTTCTCACTCAAAACCCCATTCTCTCAGTGGAGACAGCCTCAGTCCAGTGGCAAGAAAAAGTATCAGCTGATTCGCAGTAAAGAACAACTAACATTGTCATCCTTTCAATGAATATTTTCCTTTTAAAAATAATAAATACTTTCAAACGTGTTTTGATCTGGTAAATTAAGTTAGTGAACCAATACAAAAAATGTCAAGAGTGTAGAAGGAAATTCTTCCAGAAATGGAGGGAAAAGGAGTGTAGAATAGAGAAAATAAATGAGTCGTGAATGCCTGGGATGGCGTCCCTAGGGTGAAGTTGATACATATTAAAAACATCCAGTTATCTGCCCGTTTGTTTTACTTTGGTTTCCTTAGGGGCAGCAGCAACCCTTTGGACAACAGAGAAAGGTTTCAGAATGTGATTCTTGTTTAGATGTTTTAGAAGAATGTCCATTGCCTAAATTAAAGTGTATCTTTTCCCTAGCAATGGTGAAAACTAAAATATTTTATATGAGATGGCTGGATGGCATCACTGACTCGATGGACGTGAGTTTGAGTGAACTCCAGGAGTTGGTGATGGACAGGGAGGCCTGGCGTGCTGCAATTCATGGGGTTGCAAAGAGTAGGACACGACTGAGCAACTGAACTGAACTGAACTGAACTGAAGGTTCCCTTTGGCCCCAAAGTCCCTTACTACTTGATCAGTCTATTCACAGCCCAAACATGGTCTAGGTGCACTGGCAGATCACCCTTTTAAACTGACTTACTCATTCTCCCAGCTGCAGGGAATGTTGCCAACAAAACCCCACCTCGGAATGGCCCTCTGCCGAAGAAACATGCCTCTCCCTGGGGCATCCTAATTCTAATGACTGGTCAGTGCAGTGGTATAAAGTCAGAGCTCATGTCCATGAAGGACAACCCTAAAGGCCTGCCTAGCTCCAAAGCTTGTAGTGGGACGAGTGAGTATTTCCTTGCAATTGTACTTCTGCCAAATACTGCTGCCTTTACTTCGCACAGAGGTTGTTGCTAAACAACAAGGAATCTAATGAGTGCAAGTCTCCCTCACAGAGTCTGTTTCCCCAGGAACTCAACTTGAGAAGGTTGGTGCCAGGAGTGGTTCATGGAAGCAAAACCTAAAACTAGTCTTTAAAAGTGGACCCCACTGCTATACACATGCGTGGGTGCTAAGTCGTTTCAATCATGTCCAACTCTGAGACCCTATGGACTGTAGCCCACCAGGCTCCTCTGTCCAAGGTATTCTCCAGGCAAGAATACTAGAGTGGGTTGCCATGCCCTTCTCCAGGGGATCTTCCCCCCATCAGGGATCAAATACGGGTCTCTTATGTCTCCTGCCTTGGCAGGTAGGTATTTTTTTTACCACTAGCATCACCTGGGAAGCCCTCACTACACAGGAGGAGTATTTAAAGTTATTCCACAGCATGCTATAGCAATACGATTGTTACAGCTTTCACTGGTGGTCAACAGAGATGCAGTGGCACCTTTGGAAGGGGGATGCCACCTGGGTGCAATATCACAGATGTTAAAAAGTTTAAGGAAAGCGGTGATTATGAGGACAATGAAACATTTAACACCCTACTGAATGCCATCTCTGCACTGGCAAGAGACAAAGAAAGTCTGATCATGATTAATCACCAATTTAAAGCCAAGTGTGAAAATCAAAGAGCCTGCTGGCAACATATGATGATTCTGATCTCTAGGAGGGCAGTATAAGCTAAGCCTTTGGTCCAGAACTTAATTATAAGGGTACTGGAGCACTAGGGAAAGTTGAATTCTCATTTCCAGCCAGTGCTAGGTCAGGTCAGGGCAATGGTTAGGAAAGGATGGGGCTCTGAGACTACAGTAGAACTATCTGAATCCATGCACTCAAGAAACTTGAAATCCTAAAGTCTCATGAACCCTCTGGACCTGTAAAAGGGACTTGCTTCTCCCTTTGCAAAGCTAGTCTTCTCCTTTGACTGAAGGCAATACAAAGGCCTTGTATTTGTATTGGCTACACATATTGCCCCTCACCCAAATTAGGATTCACCTTGCCTTCTCTCCTTGTCACCAGGCCAATAACTTGGGTCATGTCATGATATAAACCAACCTGGAGACCTGCTGGGCCTGCAAAGGGAGAAAACGGATGATACATTGAAGGAACCGCAGGATCTGGTCAATATGTGCCAGTAGCAGCTGGATCTGTATGGAGCTGAGAGTCTGTATGGGACTGGGCCTTGAAGGTGTTGCATCAGTATGGGGGTGGTGCAGGACACAGAGATGGATAAGGGAGGGTTTATCTAATGATAAATGATAAAGGGAGGGGACACTCATGTACTACGGCTTTTAACATCCTAACAAAAACTCCAGAAAATCAGAATAACATGCTGCTGCTACAATAGCTCTTAGAAACTTGGAGAAAGTGATGGCCCACTCTAAGTAACGGAGGCGTTCAGGACCATGGCTGTGGGTGGTAGAACAAATGGAGCAAATGGGCGTATCAAGTGTAAGACCTGAATACCAGTCACCTGGTCATACTCCATCAGAGGTTTGGGAGGACATGTCATTTACCAAAGGGATAGGAAATGTGTTTGTAAGAAGAATACAAGCATCCAGATTATGAAGCCTCTTCCCTACAGATGTTAACAAGTTTAAGGAAAGCAGTGATTATGAGGACAATGAAATATTTAACACCCTGCTGAATGCCATCTATGCACTGGAAAGAGACAAAGAAAGCCTGATCATGATTAATCACCAATTTAAGGCCAAGTGTGAAAATCAAAGAGCCATCACATTTTTCTGTATGTTTTTTTGTGTGTCCTCAGCCTAAAGCTACCCCAGGAGTTAACCTTTGACTCAGGCTTCTCCAGGTGTGAGTGTGCTTCCCTCCTTCTTTCTTCTAAAACACAGCCAATAAGAATTTTAAAAAATCACACCTAGGACTATAAGCCCACAGTAACAAATCAACACTTGGTTTACTGGAGATGGAAGTTAGCTGGACTTAGTACATAAGGGATCGTTAAACAGAGATTCAGAGACAGAGTTTAGCCACACAGGCTAAAATAGTTCCAGTGTGTATTTCAGTGAATCTCTCTACTGAATCTCATTAAACCTTTATCACTAACATCCCATAACAGGTGTGCCTATAGAGTCTAAACTTTAATATTTGCCAAAGAGTAATTCTGAAAGGTTGAGTGTGGAGTAAATATTTCCTTTTGAGGTAGTGAGAGGCATGGTTCAAAGGGGAAGGAGATTGAAAGGAGGATTACGAGAGTTTGAGGACAGTAAGGTGAGGGGATAAAAGGGAATGACTTAAAAGACTCTTCCAGTGAGCGTGGTTTCATGCAACCAAGAGAAAAAGGAGGTTAAATGGATTAAGGTGCAGTTCACAGGTTTGATCATACCCCACTGTGAAGCCAGGTATTTCTGACACATAATTACTCTTGAGTTCTCTTTTCTGAGAGCCACTGCTTGAGAAGGCATGCAAGTGGAAAAGCCATCAATGGGCTGCAACCAGATCACTGGGAACTTAAGTAACTACTGGCTGTTTAACTGCTACTCAGCCCTGTCAATCCAACTGTTTTCAGGAGACGGCTTTGCCTTCTGGCCCTATAAAATGCCCTCTTTTCCCCAGTCTGAAGTGCAAAGGTCAATCAGCACTCTGAGTGTCACCATCCACTCCACTATTTCACCTCTTTCTCCTCTGTCCTCATTCTAAGTACACAAGAAGGAAAAGCTCTTGGATACCTGCCCCCCTGGAGACCTTCCATGCTACTGTGTAGTGTGCTCAGCTGCTTCCAGCCGTGTCCAACTCTTTGCGACCCCATGGACTGTAGCCAGCCAGGCTTCTCTGCTCATGGGATTCTCCAGGCAAGAATACTGGAGTGGGTTGCTATACCCTCCTCCAGGGGCTCTCCCTGACCTAGGGATCGAACCCACATCGCCTGTGTCTCCTGCATTGCAGGAGGGTTCTTTACCACTAAACCACCTAGGAAGCCCTCCTTGCTATTCCTTAGTGATAAATGGGAAAGGGGGAAACATTTAGTTGGTCACTGTAAGCCACTGCCAAGCCTTGCCCAATGGGAGATTTCATAAACCAAGTGTTTTCTAGATTAAGGCAGCCTTGGCAAACAGAATATGACTGATAAGCTATAACCAAGCAGTTTCTCATGAAGAGCTTGATTCCATTTCATTAATCACTTGCTGAACGTGAGCTGTTTCAGCCATGAGACAGGTGCAAGGTATATAAAGGAAAAGGAAGCACAGAACCTGTATTTTCAGTCTGGAAAAGAACTGGAGAGACAGTGTATGTGAGGTTTATAGATTCAAGATCTGGATGAAGTTGACCTGAGTTCAATTTGCTGCTTCACCATTTACCTTCTTTAGTTGTTGCTGCTGCTGCTAAGTCACTTCAGTCGTGTCCGACTCTGTGCGACCCCATAGACAGTAGCCCACCAGGCTCCCCCATCCCTGAGATCCACCAGGCAAGAACACTGGAGTGGGTTGCCATTTCCTTCTCCAATGCGTGAAAGTGAAAACTGAAAGTGAAGTCACTCAGTCTGTCCGACTTTTAGCGACCCCATGGACTGCAGCCTACCAGGCTCCTCCATCCATGGGATTTTCCAGGCAAGAGTACTGGAGTGGGGTGCCATCACCTTCTCTGATCTTCTTTAGAACCTGTGTCAAATTCCTTAATTGTTTGGATCCTCAATTTCCCAATCTGTTAAATGGAGATAAAGCTCCCATATTTTTTAAAAGAATTAAATAGGGCAAAATAAAGAGCTAGCACTGTCTTTGGTATGTCAAAAGCACTCAACAAATGCCAGCTACTAATACAGTTATTCAGGATAAGGGTATATATGTGTTGACTGAGACAATGGCAAAGGCATTCTAATCAAAAGAATGCACTAAAATACCCAACACCAAAGCCATCTGGCTTAAAGTCACAATGTTGTCCATACTCAGAATCAACTTCCCATATTCTGATGTTCTCTATTTATGTATTTTCACTTCTGTCACTGGTCGAGATTTCAGCAAGTGCAGAGAAGCAGAGAATCAGTAAAATATCCACAAATTCTGCACTCACCCTGGATCCCAGCATGCCCTGGGTACCTGCAGGTGGGAGGTGTGAGTTTAGGAAATCATGGGGCAGTGACTGACAAGGAAGAGGCCAAACAAAGGAGTAGAATGCATGAGTCTTCACTGTGACCAAATGTTAAACCTTATTTTAAACTGTAAATTAGGTTTATATTAAAAGGAAAACAAATAAATATGTTACCTTCTAAGGGATAAAAATATTTTTTCTTTTAACAATTACCTTCTCTGTATACCCTTTGTTTTAACTTAAAGTAAAAACAACTTGTCAGTGTGAGGGTTTATACTGATAGGAGGATTTCTCCCAACACTCTGAAAGTCTACTATATTTTAAGTAGGCCATTGCTCTTTTGGTCCTCCCTGGTAAAGAATCCAGCTACAATGCAGGAGACATAGGTTCAATCACTGGCTCAGGAGATCCCCTGGAGAAAGAAATGGCAAGCCACTCCAGTATTCTTGCCTGGGAAATCCCATGGACAGAGAAGCCTGGTGGGCTACAGTCCACAGAGTCACAAAGAGTCAGACACGACTTAGTGACCAACAACAATACTGCCTCCTTTCCCTACATGCTATTGCACTGCTGTTTATAAGTCCACTCCAAATTGTCATATATGAAGAAATTATGAGTATATTTATTTCTTCAAAAATTTGAAGGCTAGTGGAAATAATGCCAAAAACAGTTCTATGATGTCAGCAGTCAGTGAATATTTTATTAGTTGTTCACAGTGTCCATGATGCTTAGATTAGATATAATTTGACAAAGATGCACTGTAACAGAAAAATTTAGTTCAATCCAATCCAGATAACATACTCCACCAGGAACATATTACTATAAAGGGTAATTTAACCCTGGAAAATTCAGATGCATAGAAGTGCTTTTTATTAAGGTTCAGGTCTAGATTTATAATTAAAATTATAACTGTCTTAACAGTAATAGGAATACTATTTTTTAAGGCTTCAAAGCATTTGCTGGAAAATGATTACTTGATTCAGCAGTTGCTACAGACAGTCAACGAAGATGTATGCCTTGAAAAAGAGCCCCATGTCCAGACCATAACCTTTAAGAGATGAGAGGAATAATCTGAACCTGTAACAGCACCGACTGCTGTGCTCAAAAGTATAAATATTCCTGTCTTTGACTGGCATTTAGCATTATAAAAGAAGAATGATGTCCTCTATTACAGCAAGGAAAGAATCATCAATTCAGTTTACACGAAGATTTTCTAGGTCCTTGCGTCAATCATTTCATAAAATTATTGATTAAAAGAAATAGAAAAGGAGTGAAATGGCATAAATAATAGAAAAACACTGAAAACCTGCACACACTCAGTGTTTTGAGCTTACAATGCAGATCTAAATTCAAATTTAACCTTCAAACACAAATGTCAGGGAATGTGTCATCACTTTACTGAACATCCAAGGTCAATCAATTACTTCCATCTACTTAGTATAAAATTAGACATGCATTATAGAAAACACAAAAACCTAGGAATCAGAAACAGATTTTCCTGTTTAATTTGAATGTTAAATTTACCTGTGTTTTTAAGAGGACATAGTATAAGTAAGCAGCTTGAAGAATTCTCAAAGTGAAAATACAAAATGGATCCATGAGAAATAAAATATTATCACCCCCCCCACACACACACACACACCAGAAGCCTCCTGTAAGGCCCTTCTGAGTCAGTAATTTTTCCTTCTTCTTCAAAGGTAACAGTGGCTTATTTCTAACACTAGCGATTAATTTTGCCACTCTGCAAAATTTATATATGCTGAATTATACTATACATGTAATTGTGTGCCTGGCTCCTATTGTTCAACAATAGAGTATGAAAAGCACCCATTTTATATGTTTGCAGTTTGTTTTCATTGCTGAAAAGTAACATTACACATTACTTATAAAAAAATTTATAAATGCACAGAGATATTAATCATTCTACTATTAAAGGGCATTCAGATAGTTTGGAGATAATACAAATAACTTTGCAATGGATATTCTTGTACATGTTTCTGATACACTTATACAAACATTCTATGGAGACATTCCAAAAGGAAAAATGCTGAATCATGGGGTATGAGCATATTTACTAAATGATGACAAACAGTCTTCCCAAGTAGGTGTAACAAACTACATTCCTATCAGCAATAAGTGAGAGTTCTAATTGCTCCACCTCTTCACCAACACTCGATAAGGTCAGTCTGTTTAATTTTTAGACATTCTTATGGGTATGTGATTACCAAACCACAGTGGTTTAAATATGTGTGTCCCTGATGACTAATGAAGTTGGGGGCTTTTAAATATACTTATTGACCATGCTATATGTTACATCCCCAGAACTTACTTATTTTATAACTGGAAATTTGTACCCTTTGACCAACATCTTCCCATTTCCCCAGCTCTTCCCATGCCCTGACAACCATCATTCTATTTTTATTTCTATGAAATTCAGCTTTTTTACGAATCCACATATAAAACACAGCATACAGTATTTGTCTTTCTCTGTCTGAGTCTGTCAAAAGGATCATATGGTTTCTATCCTTCATTCTTTCAATGTGGTATATCATGCTTATTGGGCTTCCCTGGTAGCTCAGACTGTAAAGAATCCACCTGCAGTGTGGGAGACCTGGGTTAGAACCCTGGGTTGGGAAGATCCCCTGGAGAAGGGCATGGCAACCAACTCCAATATTCTTGCCTGGAGAACCCCCAAGGACAGAGGAGCCTGGTGGGCCACAGTCCATGGGGTTGCAAAGAGGCAGACATGACTGAGCAACTAAGCACACATACCTCATGTTTACTGATTTATGTGTGTTGAGCCATCTTTGCATCTTAGGGATAAATCCCACTTGATTATGGTGTATGATTCTTTTAATATGCTGTTGAGTTCAATTTGATAGTATTTTGCCAATAATTTTTGCATCTATATTCACTAAGGATATTGGTCTGTAGCTTTCTTGTAGTGTCTTTATCTGACTTTGGTATTAGAATAATTCTGGCCTCATAAAATGAGACTGGAAGTGTTCTTTATTCAATTTCTTGGAAGATTTTGAAAAGAATTAACAGTAATTCTTCTTTAATGTCTGGTATACTCCACCAGTGAAATCATTTGGCCCTGGGCACTTCTTCTTTGGGAGATTTTTGATCTCCTTAATTGTTATTGGTTTGTCTAGATTTCCTATTTCTTCATAATTCAGTCTTGATAAGTGATATATTTCTAGTAATTTATTCATTTCTTCTAGGCTATCCAATTTGTTGGACTTTGACTATATCATCCTAATCCCTCCTGGCCTGCAAGGTTTCTGTAGAGAAATCAACTTATAGCCTTACAATTTTCCCTTATTTGTGATAAAGGAATTCTTTTGCTGCTTTCAGTATTCTCTTTGTTTTTGACTTTTAACACTTTGGTTCTAGTGTGTCTTAGACTAAAGTTCTTTGAGTTGATCTTGCTGGGGTCCTTTGAGCTTCCTGTATATGGATGTTTGTATCTCTCCCAAGATTTGGGAAAGTTTCAGCTATTATTTTTTTTAATATATTTTATTGACTTCATGGCATCCCAAAGTTCACATAGGTTTTTTGGCTTTCTCTTTTTCATTCTTTTTCTTTTTGTTCTTCTAATTGGCTAATTTTAAATGATCTCTGAGTTTGCCGATTCTTTCTACTGTATGATGAAGTCTGTTGTTAAATCTATTGACTTTTTCCATTTTTTCATTGTATTCTTCAGCTCCAGGATTTCTGTTTGGTTCTTTTTTTTTATGGTTTTTATTTTTTTTTTCCACTAAATTTATCATTTTGTTCATGTGTTGCTTTCCTGATTTCATTTGGTTGTCTATCCGTGTTCTCTTGCATTTCATTTAGTTTCTTTAAAATAATTATTTTTAAATCCTTGTCATGCAAATCATAGATCTCCATTTCTTTAGAGTTAGTTGCTGGAATTTTATTTGTTTCCTTTGGTGGTATCATGGTATTATACTTGCCTGATTCTTTGTGATCCACATAGTCTTGCATTGGTGTCTGTGCATTTGAAGGAGTCCAATCTTTTTAGACTGCTTTCAGAAGGTAAAGACCTTCTGTCAGTTCTCTAGGCTGATGGGATTATCTCTGGAATTGAAGCCATACTGGGTTGGACTCAGTTATGAGGCTGTCTTTGGGTGCACAGTGAGTTCTGCTGTTGGTGGGCTTGTTACCAGGCATCCAGGCAGGCATGGATTCTGTCTCATCCTTGGGCAGAGGATACTGCTTCCAGTACTTTGTTCTGTAGGGTGGCACTGGAACAAGGGTCTGCTTCAGTGCCCAAAGATGAGTCCTCAGATGGTGGGCCTAACCTTATTACCAGGTATACGGGTGAGTGTGGATCTAGCCAGGTCCCTGGGAATGTTCCTGGCTGATCAGTGGATGGGTCCATCAGTGGGTAGGACTGGCTCTGGACTGTGTTTCAGGTTCCACAGCCAAGCCGGAGGTCTGCAGACTTGCCTCTGGAGGCAGAGATGGGCATGTCTTCCCCCAGGCATCTGGGCTGGCTGGACTGCTCTTAATTGCAACTCAAGAGACTGAAGCCAAATGTCTTTAAAGGACACTTTAAGGATTTCATGCGTCTTATTTAGGAGCATCTCCTTCCAGGTCTCCCTGCTAGCAAGATTGCTGGCTGACTGTGAGTAGCCCTGGAACCAAATTAAGAGCCCTTTCATAATCTACAGTCTGACCAAGTTTGGTGGGCTTACCTCTAGGGACACCTGGACTGCAGCTAAAAGGGGCTGGAGAAGGTTCACAGACCACTTCAGGGTCCACAGCTGGGACTAAGTCTGTATGCCTGTTACATGATTCACTGGTAGGCTTGACCCCTCCCAGGTCCCCGAGCATATAAGGGTGGTAACAGGACCAAGGCCAAATGGAGCTGTAGGCAAATCTCAGGTACAGAGCTATCTTCAGGTCTGTAGTAGGACCACTGTGGATGAGTCAGTCACCTGGGTATGAGACTGCCTTCTTGAAATGGCTCCCCTCAGTGTTAGACTAAATCAGAATTTAACAGTCTCCCACCTGGATCCCATGGGATTTCCTACCCCATGGCTCAGGGTAAAGAACCTGCCTGCCAACGCAGGAGATGCGAGTTCAATCCCTGGACAGGGAAGATGCCCTGGAGAAGGAAATGGCAACCCACTCTAGCATTCTTGCTTGGGAAATCCCATGGACAGAGGAGTCTAGCGGGCTATAGTGCATGGGGTAGCAAAAGAGTCAGACAGGACTTTGTGACTAAATAACAACCTGGATGCCATACTTCTTTGTGGATGGAAATCCTGGAAACTATGTTGGCTGAAATCTCTGTGCTTTCATAAAAGCCTATGGTGTCTTAAAAATTTGCTATAAGGCAGCGTGAACCCCATATTTAGGGATGGAGGGAGCTGAAGTAATATTATTTGTTTCTCAGATAAGGGAATTAAACCATGCACAAGACAAATTATAGCCAACATAAACCTATATTTGTTTCAAATCTCTATACATTTCAAATGAAAGTTGTTTTTTTTTTTTTTAAGCAAAATTTATCAGGGAAATTTCCAGATTTGCCAAATTTTGGAAGTCACTGCCTTTGGCAACACTTGCTTCAAGTACTCTTTAATTGATATTTCATAAGATGATGTACATATATCCTGTTGATTAAAATCACTGAATTTCTTCTTTATGCTTCTGGACCACTGCCAAAAATAATAATTACTAAATTGAATAAGCCACATAACAAACTTGCAGTAACTGGTAGAACAAGTTGAGATCCTATACAATGTGACTTGGATAGAACAGATTATAGTGGGTGTACCCTCTTCTCCATTTAGGAAATAAAAACTATAAACAGAAGATCAATAGGGCAATAGCATATATAGAGGTGGCAGCCAGTATGAAGACTTAACTCAAGGAACTAAATAACACAAGTACGACTGAAACACAGGAACATCAGAGGGAGCAGAGTTGAATGAAGTTGCAGAGGGGAGCTGGGGTCAGAGCATGCATAGTCTTGAGAGAAAGTCATGATAATTGTGGCTTTCTCCTAAGGGCAATGTGAAGTAAAAAAAGAAACTTAAGTCAAGCAGTGGCATGATGAGAACTGCATTTTTTAATGGTCACTCTCGCTGCTGTGTGGAGAATACATTAGAGGGAAGTGAGAAGGCTTAGAGTAGGTTTCTAGGGGTCTGAGAACATTCTTTTTCTTTTTGTTCTTCTAATTGGCTAATTTTAAATGATCTCTGAGTTTGCCGATTCTTTCTACTGTATGATGAAGTCTGTTGTTAAATCTATTTACTTTTTCCATTTTTTCATTGTATTCTTCAGCTCCAGGATTTCTGTTTGGTTCTTTTTTTTTATGGTTTTTATTTTTTTTTTCCACTAAATTTATCATTTTGTTCATGTGTTGCTTTCCTGATTTCATTTGGTTGTCTATCCGTGTTCTCTTGCATTTCATTTAGTTTCTTTAAAATAATTATTTTTAAATCCTTGTCATGCAAATCATAGATCTCCATTTCTTTAGAGTTAGTTGCTGGAATTTTATTTGTTTCCTTTGGTGGTATCATGGTATTATACTTGCCTGATTCTTTGTGATCCACATAGTCTTGCATTGGTGTCTGTGCATTTGAAGGAGTCCAATCTTTTTAGACTGCTTTCAGAAGGTAAAGACCTTCTGTCAGTTCTCTAGGCTGATGGGATTATCTCTGGAATTGAAGCCATACTGGGTTGGACTCAGTTATGAGGCTGTCTTTGGGTGCACAGTGAGTTCTGCTGTTGGTGGGCTTGTTACCAGGCATCCAGGCAGGCATGGATTCTGTCTCATCCTTGGGCAGAGGATACTGCTTCCAGTACTTTGTTCTGTAGGGTGGCACTGGAACAAGGGTCTGCTTCAGTGCCCAAAGATGAGTCCTCAGATGGTGGGCCTAACCTTATTACCAGGTATACGGGTGAGTGTGGATCTAGCCAGGTCCCTGGGAATGTTCCTGGCTGATCAGTGGATGGGTCCATCAGTGGGTAGGACTGGCTCTGGACTGTGTTTCAGGTTCCACAGCCAAGCCGGAGGTCTGCAGACTTGCCTCTGGAGGCAGAGATGGGCATGTCTTCCCCCAGGCATCTGGGCTGGCTGGACTGCTCTTAATTGCAACTCAAGAGACTGAAGCCAAATGTCTTTAAAGGACACTTTAAGGATTTCATGCGTCTTATTTAGGAGCATCTCCTTCCAGGTCTCCCTGCTAGCAAGATTGCTGGCTGACTGTGAGTAGCCCTGGAACCAAATTAAGAGCCCTTTCATAATCTACAGTCTGACCAAGTTTGGTGGGCTTACCTCTAGGGACACCTAGACTGCAGCTAAAAGGGGCTGGAGAAGGTTCACAGACCACTTCAGGGTCCACAGCTGGGACTAAGTCTGTATGCCTGTTACATGATTCACTGGTAGGCTTGACCCCTCCCAGGTCCCCGAGCATATAAGGGTGGTAACAGGACCAAGGCCAAATGGAGCTGTAGGCAAATCTCAGGTACAGAGCTATCTTCAGGTCTGTAGTAGGACCACTGTGGATGAGTCAGTCACCTGGGTATGAGACTGCCTTCTTGAAATGGCTCCCCCCTCAGTGTTAGACTAAATCAGAATTTCACAGTCTCCCACCTGGATCCCATGGGATTTCCTACCCCATGGCTCAGGGTAAAGAACCTGCCTGCCAACACAGGAGATGCGAGTTCAATCCCTGGATAGGGAAGATGCCCTGGAGAAGGAAATGGCAACCCACTCTAGCATTCTTGCTTGGGAAATCCCATGGACAGAGGAGTCTAGCGGGCTATAGTGCATGGGGTAGCAAAAGAGTCAGACAGGACTTTGTGGCTAAATAACAACCTGGATGCCATACTTCTTTGTGGATGGAAATCCTGGAAACTATGTTGGCTGAAATCTCTGTGCTTTCATAAAAGCCTATGGTGTCTTAAAAATTTGCTATAAGGCAGCGTGAACCCCATATTTAGGGATGGAGGGAGCTGAAGTAATATTATTTGTTTCTCAGATAAGGGAATTAAACCATGAACAAGACAAATTATAGCCAACATAAACCTATATTTGTTTCAAATCTCTATACATTTCAAATGAAAGTTGTTTTTTTTTTTTTTAAGCAAAATTTATCAGGGAAATTTCCAGATTTGCCAAATTTTGGAAGTCACTGCCTTTGGCAACACTTGCTTCAAGTACTCTTTAATTGATATTTCATAAGATGATGTACATATATCCTGTTGATTAAAATCACTGAATTTCTTCTTTATGCTTCTGGACCACTGCCAAAAATAATAATTACTAAATTGAATAAGCCACATAACAGACTTGCAGTAACTGGTAGAACAAGTTGAGATCCTATACAATGTGACTTGGATAGAACAGATTATAGTGGGTGTACCCTCTTCTCCATTTAGGAAATAAAAACTATAAACAGAAGATCAATAGGGCAATAGCATATATAGAGGTGGCAGCCAGTATGAAGACTTAACTCAAGGAACTAAATAACACAAGTACGACTGAAACACAGGAACATCAGAGGGAGCAGAGTTGAATGAAGTTGCAGAGGGGAGCTGGGGTCAGAGCATGCATAGTCTTGAGAGAAAGTCATGATAATTGTGGCTTTCTCCTAAGGGCAATGTGAAGTAAAAAAAGAAACTTAAGTCAAGCAGTGGCATGATGAGAACTGCATTTTTTAATGGTCACTCTCGCTGCTGTGTGGAGAATACATTAGAGGGAAGTGAGAAGGCTTAGAGTAGGTTTCTAGGGGTCTGAGAGGAAGATGGCGAGTAGCGGTACAAAGATGGAAAGAAGACAATGGGCTCCTGAGAAATATAAGGGCACATCACCCTCCTTCCAGACACATCCCAGGTATATACACCATGGTCCAGCAGAATACAGCCACTGGCTTTCATTCACCAGCTGAATACCCAGGAAAAGTCTGGGATCACTCCTCATGATTATTAGCTCTAACTAGGACTTGCCAGTTCAGGTTCATAGACTGTGTAGTATACTGTGCTGGGTTGATTTTGAAAGAGGCAGGAGAAGAACTGCTTGTGATAAATCACGACGTGTGCACTTTGCCTCCTAAAGATGGCATGTGGTAGGCAGTGGGAGGAATGTTTGTGGCCAGCAGGACACATGTGCAAGCGGAAAGGCTCGCCCACTCCCTGTGGGTCAGTGACTTAAACACCTGCCAAATCTGTAGCCTTAACCAGCCTAGCTGAGCGGCCCTTTCTTCCACATCATGGAAGGACTGTTACGATCAATGAATAAACAGATTTAATCATTCAAAACTTGCTTATAGGCAATCCCATGAAATGCACTATGTCCTTAGGAGGAATGCATTAACCTTTTTAAATGCAGTTCTAATAGCTCAAAACAAAGCCCAGTGTAATTATCCTCTGAAAAGATAATCATAAGAAAGAACAACAAGGGTTATCTCATGATCGAGACCATCAGTCTTTATAGGCAAGAGGAGAGAGTATAGGCACAAATGTTTTGTGCATTATGCTTAAGATAATAGCATTTCCTTCAAGGCCTAAATTGGGTTGGGAAACTACAACCTGCAAGCTAAGCCTAGTCCACCATTGATTTTTTTGAGTAAAGTTTGACTGGAACACGGTTATGTTCACTTATTTATGTGTTGTTTCTGGCTATTTTCAAGCTACTATGTCAGAGATAAACAGATGCAACAGACTGCATGGCCAACAAAATCTAAAATATTTATCATCGGGCCCTTTAGAGAGAAGTATGCTGACCCTGGTCTAACTCTAAACAGAGCTTAAAAGAGTAGTAGTCTTCTTTTGGGCTTCCCAGGTGACTTAGTGGTAAAGAATCTGCCTGCTAACATGAGAGGTACAGGAGACATGGGTTCAATTCCTGAGCTGGGAAGATCCCCTGGAAGAAGAAATGGCAACTGTCTCCAGTATTCTTGCCCGGAGACTCAGGCTCCCATGGACAGAGAAGCTTGGCAGGCAGCAGTCTCTGGGGTTGCCAAGAGTCGGACACAACTGAGCGCGCACACACACAGGCTTCTTTCAGTCATCTTTTATACCAAGTTCTTGATGGTCATCCCTATGGGTATCACTCATATGGAAACCTTTCCATCTAGATTCCTGCCATTGGACACTAGCTAAGAGATGCTTGAAATGGAATCACTGAGTCTTCTTGAAGTCCAAAAAAGTTCTTACCATATTTTTGTGTGCTTAAATAGCACAGGCTTTCACTTTAAAAGATAGCTTGTGAAATTATGCCTTTTGAAATAAGAAATTGAGAAAATTGCTTTTTAAAAATTCCCAAAAAAAGGCTTCTGTAAATCAACACTTGATAAAACAAAGCTCTCAAATTTTCAGGCTTCATTCAACTGTCCCTGGTTCCCTTAAATTCACAGTCCACCAATAGAAAATATGTTAAATAGTAAGAAACCTGTAGTGGATGGTATTATTTCAAATGACTATAACATCTGTTTAACATAAAAAATCCAATGGCAACTATTCTATTTATTGCCGCAGGCAAACTGTAATTCCTTTCCCGCTCAGATATCCTGCGTAAAAACAGCCACATAGGCTGCTTACTAAGAAACTAACACCCAACAGCTTGATTTATATTCTAGCTCATTAACCCAGCAAACATCCTGAAACAAGTTAAATTAAATGTCTTTGGTGTTGGTGCACAGTAAGTTGGTGTGAAGTTGATTTGATTCCTGACATTATCTACCTGAGTAGTCTAAGATGAGAGTTTGGAATCAGTGTAACTGAAGGCTGGTAGGACTCTTAGAGTTTCGTGAGAGTAACCACACAGTTAGTATTTAGCAGACTTCCTGAGAGAACCCGGGAGGCCCATTTTGGACTGAAACACTGGCAAACATTTAAAAGCTTGACAAGACCAAGATGAGGTACAACAGGCAAGACTCTCACTGATGGTGGGAGTGTGAACCGGCATATCACTCTGAACCACAATTTGACACTGTTGTGTAAACTGAATATGTGCATATCCTAAAACCAAGCAAGTTTACTTCTAGGTATGTAATGTAAAGAAACTCTTGTACTTGAACAATGAGTTATAATAAAAAATGTTCAATGCAACACTGTGACCAAAAAAAAAAAAGAAGAAATAACTCAAATGTTTATCAATGGGAATAAGTGGATAAATAGATTGTAATACATTCATGCAATAGCATACTATGTAGCACAAAAATGGAATGAATTAAAACTACAGTCTGGAAGAATCTGAAAAACAAAATGTTGAATGAAAAAAGCAAATCTCAGAGGAATATACATAGTTTGAGGGTTAATTTTATGTGCCAACTTGGCTAGGCCATAGTACCCAGTTTTGGGTCAAACACCAATCATGATGTTGCCATGAATGAATGGTATTAATACTTCAGTTCAGTTCAGTTCTTATATATATATATACACACACACACTTATATACAGCTGATTCTCGTTGTACAGCAGAAACCAACACAACATCGTAAAACAATTATCCTCCAATTTAAAAAAAAAAAAGATGTTTTAAATTTGCATTTGTATTATAGTAACATTGGAAGGACTGATGCTGAAGGTGGAGCTCCAATCCTTTGGCCACCTGATGCAGAGAGTCGACTCATTGGAAAAGACCCTGATGCTGGGAAAGATGGAAGGCGGGAGGAGAAGGGGGCGACAGAGGACGGCATCCTCGGCATGATGGACATGCGTTTGAGCAAACTCCAGGAGATAGTGAAGGACAGGGAAGCCTGGCGTGCTACAGTCCCTGGGGTCGCAGAGAGTCAGACATGACTTAGCAACTGAACAACGACAACATATGTGCTTGTAACTGCAATGAATCATAGTGCTAGCGGCAGGCTCTATAATAATGACTATTAGTTCAAAGAGATGAGCGTAAAAGACATTTGGGGATAACCTATAACACCTGTTACGTGAAATGAACATATCTATGATTCCTGTTGGTGTCAGTTGCTGGTACTCTTGCCTGGAGAATCCCATGGACGGAGGAGCCTGGTGGGCTGCAGTCCATGGGGTCGCTAAGAGTCAGACACGACTGAGCGACTTCACTTTCCCTTTTCACTTTCCTGCCCTGGAGAAGGAAATGGCAACCCACTCCAGTGTTCTTGCCTGGAGAACCCCCGGGACGGGGGAGCCTGGTGGGCTGCCGTCTCTGGGGTCGCACAGAGTCGGGCAGGACTGAAGCGACTCAGCAGCGGCTGGGCATGTGAGACTATGCGATTTGTTGCCCACACTCATAATTGAAGGAAGTGCTAAATTCGAGTAAGAGGTTAGTGAAAAAAAAGATGTAATTTTTTTTCCCATCCAAGTTCATGGACCCTTGGGTTCAAAANTAACACTTATTAGCTCAATGTGGTGGAGAAGGCGATGGCACCCACTCCAGCACTCTTGCCTGGAAAATCCAATGGACGGAGGAGCCTGGTAGGCTGCAGTCCGTGGGGTCACTAAGAGTTGGACATGACTGAGCGATTTCACTTTCACTTTTCATTTTCATGCATTGGAGGAGGAAATGGCAACCCACTTCAGTGTTCTTGCCTGGAGAACCCCAGGGACGGAGATGCCTGGTGGGCTGCCGTCTATGGGGTCACACAGAGTCAGACATGACTGAAGCGACTTTGCAGCAGCAGCAGCAGCTCAATGTAGAATAAAGAGAGTTGAGGATATTAACTTTCATTTATATATACTCTTTTGTCTAACCTTGAAAAACAATCAGGTATTACTGTCATAAAATAAAGCACACTCAGTTAGCAAAATGAACTCAAAGTTCTCATTGGGCATCTAAGGTCTTTGACTGCATAGTTCATCACTAATTATATACAAATTTTTATTATAATCTTTCTTTTTAATAATTAACCCTAAATCTGAAGATCTACTTTCAAGTGGATCTACCAATTTTTGCTCTCCATCTGAGCCTGACATTGAGTCTTGCTTTACATTTCTCCAAAGCCTCTTTTTCTTCCTTATCTACTTCTCAACTTATACAAGAAAGAGCTAATGTGAGAAAGAAAAATGTGTTTAAATTTTTGCCTATCATTTGTCTGATTCCCTATTTTTATTTTTGTTTTTCTTGATAGTTCCCTAAGAAAATGTGTAGATGAAACGAAATACCAATGTAATAAGGTTTCAATGCCAGGAGGTTATTTAAAATTTTTTACTTGCTTATATATATATTTTAACAGATTATAGTAAACGTTCATCTCTTTTACTGTTGCCTAATAGTTTGAGCTGGGTGTCACTTTATTTTGATAAAGTAACTATAATTACTCTCAAAGGAATGATATCCCTTCCAATATACAAGATTAGTATAAATATTATTAAGAACAAGATAACATGATTATACACACAAGAATAAGAGATGGGCTAATCCTCTCTGTGACAACTGCTTTGAATTAATTTCAAAGAGTAGATATAAATAGTAGACCTATTCCTGTTGATTCATTCACACTTTCTTGCTAATTTCCCTCAGAATTTAAAATCAGTATTAGGCAAAATAATATCTACATCTAACCACTTCTGATAATCTTATACTTTGGTGGTTCTTTGGTTTTGAATTCTATGACTTAGACAAATAACTCAGGTATGAGGATGTTTCTTCTAATGTTATACATAGGCTGTATTTGAAGAACACTCTGTTGTCAAGATATCTGTAATTGTTGGCAAATGGTCCTCTTTTTTACTCACCTTGCCCACACCAGGTGCACATCTCATTTATGACTCCATCTCTGTGTGCAACTCCCAGAACCAGTTGTGGTTACTTATTTACAGCAACAGTGACTTCATGTATGACCTATGTGCCTCTTGAGACCAGGAATTTAGCCACGGTAAGTGTGTTAAAGAAGCCAAACTGCACACTGCTAGACTGAGTCCAGAACAAATGTCCTTCTCATAGGACCCCCAACTATATATTCAATTCACCAAGGCATTTTGGGCCGGTAACACTAACAAGTGAATTCCAGGTCAGTCTCACATTCCTCTCTGCAAATACCTTTCTAAACTTCTTTACACTTCTCAAATCTACTCATCTTTCCACTTCCTCCCCCAGAGTCACCTTATTTTTAATTTACAGAGAACAGAGCCATAAGGCAGATACTCCCCCTGCTTCCCAACCACAAACTTACATGTGTACATTTCTCCTCCTTCCTCTGATTAATCAAAGGGCAATTCAGCTAAACTCTAAATCCCCTCTCCTCAGAAATTTTGCAGTATTAATGATCCCTTCAAATCATTTACCTTCTATTTTTCTCTATGAATCAGTCTCATGAAAAAGTAATATTACTCAAGTATCTCCTCTCTCAAAAAAATAAATAAAAATAAAACCACACATTTAATCATGTCCCTACTTCCCACCTTTCCAACAGCCAGACACTTGTCATAATCATCAGAAAAGTCCTGAAAACATAAATACATAATTCATAAACTCATCAAAAAATGAACACTCATAAACTTACTACCAGGTGAAGGACTAAACCCTGCCAGTTCCCAGGAGACCCTCTCTGAATTCATGCCCTTTTCGAATCCTTACTCTCCTCCCTTTGCCCAAAGGTGACCTCTACCATGACTTAAAATATTGTAGAGTTTTTTTAAGTTTATCATACAAATACCTGTATTATTATTATTTCTCAATATTACATTTTAAAATGCATTGATATTGATATATTGATTCATTTATTTTTATTGCTTATAATTTTTGTGGTATGAATGAGTTCAGTGATTTTTAACAAAATAGTCATGTATCCACCACCACACACAAAATAAAGAACATTTCCAACACCCTGAAAAGCTTTCTCATGTCCCTTTATAGCAATTCCCTCCTCCACTCACAGAACTGAGCAAACATTGATCTGCTGCCATTATAATTTTGTCTTTTCTAGAATTTTACAGAAACAAAATCATATAGTATATTGTCTTTTATGTCAGCCTTATTTTGCCTAGCGTAATGTTCTTTACATTCATCCAACACTGTCGCACGTGCTGGTAGTTTGCTCCTTTCTGTCTCTAAGTTGTATTTCAGGAATATATTTGTGATCTGTTTATCCATTGAGCAGTTCTTATACAATATTCGCTGTAATTTTAATTTGCATTTTCCTGATTATTGACAGGATTGTTTAACAGTCATTTATCTATCTTCTAAGTGCTTGTCCAAGATTCTGGCTCAACATTCTATTAGGCAGAAATTCTTATTCGTTTGAAGGAGTTCTTTACATATTCTGAATATAAGATCTTTGTTATCATTTTGATTGCCTTGTTTTTTCATTTCTTAATGGCATCTTTTGATGAATAGAAATCATCATTTTTTTTTAAGTCAAATATATTGATCATTTCCCTTTTGGTTGATATGTTTGTATCCTGTTTAAAATATCTTTTCTGATCCCAACAACATTAAAATGTATTCCTTTGTTATCCTACACAAGCTGCATTAGTTCGTGCTTCATATTTAGATCTTTATGAACCTGAAATTAATTTTTGTGTACAGTGTGAGATAGGGGTTAACTATTTTTCCTTTTTTCCTTTATATTTGTATATTTATTTGGAAAAATATCTAGATAAACTAATATCACTTTTTGAAAAGCTTATCCTTCCACAGTAGCCTATACATCATGTATCATAAATTAAGTGTCCATACATACATTGTCCTTTCTGGACTTCATACTGAATCTTCTTATACATAAACTTTATGTGTCCTTCCTATACTTTATTTCTTTTTATTAGCTTATTGAATTGCCAGTTCTTCGTTGAATAGAAGTTGTATGCCTATCTGAGAGAAGGCTTGCAACATTTCACCATTAAATATGTTTGCTTTAAGTATTTTGTAAACATTATTTATTAGACTAATGAATTTTTTTTCTATTCTTGATACAGTAAGAATTATTCATTTTGAACCATAAATGGATGCTGATTTCTATCAAATGGTATGTTGGAGTGTCTATTGAGATGAATATATATAATTTCTCTTCTTTATTGTGTTAATTTGATGGATAACAATGACTGCTTGAATATTAAATCACCCTTGCATTACTGGAATAAACCTAAATTGCTTGTGATATACTACACTTTTCATATGCTGCAGGATTTGGTTCATGAGTCAGATTGCCTGATTACTGTTCTTTTCTCTAATATCTTTGTTAGGTTTTGGAACCATGGTTATGTTAACTTCATAATAAAAGTTGGGAAGACATTCTTTTTCTATGGAAAAGTTTGTGTAAGATTGATATCATTTATTCCTTAAATATTTGGTAGAATTCATGAGTGAAGCCAACTAAGCCTATAACCTCCTCTGGGGGCATAATTTTAATTACAAAATAAATATATTTAATGGTTAAAAACAATTCAATCAGTCATTTCTTCTTGATTAAACTTTGGTTAAGTTTTTTTTTTTTTTCCCCTAGAAATTTCTACATTTCATCTGAAATTTGCTCATAATACTCCCTTACCATGGTTCTAATGTTTATAGGATTTATAGTGATGTCTCCACTTATGTCTGTTATTGTTCATTTTTGCCTTCTTTCATTTGTCTTCCTCAATCATATGAGGCATTTACAATTTTACAACCTTTTAAAAGAATAATATTTTCAGTTTTATCAATGGTAGGCTTATTCTCTATTAGTTTCTTGTTTTACCTATTTTTCCCTTCATCTTGCTTTCTTTAGATTAAATTTGCTGTCTTCCTACAGTCTTGCTCCAAATATTTGAGGAGAAAAGGAAAGAAATACCAATCAAATATAGAGTTCCAAAGAATAGTAAGGAGAGATAAGAAAGCCTTCCTAAGTGAACAATGCAAAGAAATAGAGGAAAACAATAGAATGGGAAAGACTAGAGATCTCTTCAAGAAAATTAGAGATACCAAGGGAACATTTCATGCAAAGATGGGTACAATAAAGGACAGAAGGATTATGAACCTAACAGAAGCAGAAAATATTAAAAAGAGGTGGCAATAATATACAGAAGAACTATACAAAAAAAGATCTTCATGACCCAGATAACCATGATGGTGTGATCCCTCACCTAGAGCCAGACATCCTGGAGTATGAAGTCAAGGGGCCCTTAGGAAGCATCACTACAAACAAAGCTAGTAGAGGTGATGGAATTCCAGTTGAGCTATTTCAAATTCTAAAAGATGATGCTGTGAAAGTGCTGCACACAATATCTCAGCAAATTTGGAAAACTCAGCAGTGGCCACAGGGCTGGAAAAGGTCAGTTTTCATTCCAATTCCAAAGAAGGGCAGTGCCAAAAAATGTTAAAACTAGTACACAATTGTACTCATTTCACATGCTAGCAAAATAATGCTCAAAATTCTCCAAGCCAGGCTTGCTTCAACAGTAAGTGAACTGAGAACTTCCAGATGTTCAAGCTGGATTTAGCAAAAGCAGAGGAGCCAGAGATCAAATTGCCAACATTCACTGGATCATAGAAAAACTAAGAGAGTTCCAGAAAAACATCTACTTCTGCTTCATTGACTATGCCAAAGCCTTTGGCTGTATAGATCACAACAAACTGTGGAAAATTCTTAAAGAGAAGGGAATATCAGACCATCTCACCTGACTCCTGACCTGTATGCAGGTCAAGAAGCAACAGTTAGACTAGAACATGGAATAACAGACTGGTTCCAAATTGGGAAAGGAGTATATCAAGGCTGCATACTGTTACCCTGTTTATGTAACTTATATGCAGAATACATCATACAAAATGCCAGACTGGATGAAGCACAAGCTGAAATCAAGATTGCTGGGAGATATATCAATAACCTCAGATACGCAGATGACAGCCCCTTATGGCAGGCAGTGAAGTGGAACTAAAGAGCCTCTTGATGAAATTGAAAGAGGAGAGTGAAAAGGGTGGCTTAAAACTCAACATTCAAAAAACTAAGATCATGATCATGGCATCCAGTCCCATCACTACATGTCAAAAAGTGGGGAAACAATGCCAACAGTGACAGACTTTATTTTCTTGGGCTCCAAAATCACTGCAGATGGTGACTGCAGCCATGAAATTGAAAGACCCTTGCTCCTTGGAAGAAAAGCTATGACCAACCTAGACAGCACATTAAAAAGTAGAGACATTATTTTGCCAACAAAGGTCCATCTTGTCAAGGCTATGGTTTTTCCAGTAGACATGTATGGATGCGAGAGTTGGACCATAAGAATGCTGAACGCCGAAGAATTTATGTTTTTGAGCTGTGGTACTGGAGAAGACTCTTGCGAGTCCTTTAGACTTCAAGGAGATTAAACTAGTCATTCCTAAAGGAAATCAATCCTGAATATTCATTAGAAGGACTGATGCTGAAACTGAAGCTCAAATACTTTGGCCACCTGATGCTAGGAGCCAACTTATTAGAAAAGACCCTGATGCTGGGAAAGATTGAAGGCAGGAGAAGAAGGAGACAGAGGACGAGTTTGTTGGATAGCATCACTGACTCACTGGACATGAGTTTGAGCAAGCTCTGTGAGATGGTAAAGGACAGGGACGCCATCAGGCTGCAGTCCATGGGGCTGCAAAGAGTCGGACAAGACTGAGCTTCTGAACAACAACAAATATTTCAAAGTGCTACCTATTTAAAACTTGCAAGTCACAAATAGTTATTGACTGAAATATACTACTTAGGAAAAGTATATCTCTAAAATAATAATACTGGGTTAGCCAAAACATTCATTTGGGTTTTTCTGTAATCTTATAGAGCCAAATATTTTAGAATATTTATAAATCTGTGAGTTTTATATGACTGAAATTTACTAAAATATAGAGATGCCTAAATTAAAATATCATTGCATATGTTTGGGTATGTGTTGGAATGAGAGTGTTTGAATAGATAAAAAATAAAATAAGGTCAAATCATAATTATTATACATTTTCCAGAAAAATTAATTTTTACTTCTCAGTACAATCATTAATTATATTGATATAATTAAGAAGTTACATAATTTATTTTCTACTCACAAATTTAAAGTTTTTATTGAAATATTATAGTTCTTAGGTGATTTTGAAATAAAAAGCAAAGCACCAAACAGTAACAACAGTACTTATTCACAAATTAAGACTATTATTCAATATACAGTGTTCCTTTAAACTGTCAGATTACATCAAAGAAAAAGAATCTGTTTAATGATGACATAAGTTTAAAACTCCTCTACCACATCACCAATTCAATGGACATGAATTTGAGCAAACTCTGGGAAACAGTGCGGAGTGCTATAGTCCATGGGGATGCAGAGTCAGACACGACTTAGTGACTGAACACCAGCTGCATCTTTATTTCCTTTTCTGGCAAGAACAAAAAGGTGAGGCCTCAAACTTAGAATTTATCACAAACAATAGTATATACTGCTAGAATTTAATGGAATTGTTATTATATTTCCTTTTATACTTCTTTCTGTCTATATCAGGTATTAATGGTTTTCCATTTATGATATGTCACATAAAATTGCTTTAAAGAAATTCAAATAAGAAGATTAAATAAAAAGACTGAGCATTTTGAAGGGTGATATGGAAAAAATCAAGGACACGTTTTGAGAATGACTGAAGTTTGGAAACATAGCCCAACTGAAACAATCTGGGCAGTGGCCAGTTCAGTGGTTAGTCTAACCTAATCTTTATCATACTCCTGCAACTAACTCTTCCTACTTTCCAAATTTCCCTTCAAAAACCCTCAGCTTCTTTTATTAAAGCTTGTTGCCTTGCTTTCATAAATCTGCTTTGTAGTTCTGTTTGACTTTGTCTAAGTTCTACACATATCAAAGGCTGACTTTGTACATAACATAGCAAATTCTGCTTTAGAAATGTTAAAAGTGCAGACCCTCCAAAAGTCACCCCCCAAAAGCAGACCCTTCTAAGGCAGCTTATTTTTAATGTATAAATTAGTCAGAGAAAAAAATGATTTTAAGTGGCTTTGTGTGCACAAGGCCACCTTGCGATGCTAAATGAATCCTATCGTCCAGAAATAGCTTAGCTGCATCCCGGTCATTGTGAAACTCTCAAGCTTCATTTTAAGACAGGCACTAGACTTTGAATGCACAAAAATTTTTGAAATGCAAGTGACTGCATCCTCTATTTTTCCTAGTTACAAAAAGTTCTTCTGAAAGTGGCTCTTCTTTATACCCCTTGTATACAGTTTCTCCCCATTCCTTCCACTACCTCCCCACTTTTTTTTTTGTTGTTGCTGTTTTTATTGGATCTACATTCCTTATAGTCCTTCTGTTTTTCATTTGTGACGATGAAATCAATAATTAGACTAGGATGTGAATCCAAATAAAGCTGTCTTCTTTTTAAAACTGAGAATAAAACCAACACTTTGTTTTCATTCCTATTCCTCAGCAGTCCTTAATTGATTTCATCAGTGAAATTTTATCAGAATATTCAATGCTGATAACATGGCCAATCTTATTTTCAAAGTCAGGGCTTTTCATCTGGGCTGTGCTTGGCACTGCACTCTGCCTGATTTGGATTTTATTTAATTGATTTGGCTTCAACTGACACTGAAAGGCAAAGAAAAACAGCAATCAGCCTGCCATGAATTTGCCATGGGACTACATGCTGCTGCAGAAACAACCATATAAATGTGCTGAAGGAAGACAAATTCACAGCAGGCAGATTACAGTGTGGTCCTCATGCACTATGGGCTTCCCGGGGAAAGGAAGCCGGAAGCAGGAGCGTAGGATGAGGAAGGTGCCAGAGAGGGGTATGTGCATTCTTCCTGAGGTAATCCTCTTAAAAAAGCAGGACCCACGGCTCTTGTCTCACTAAAGGAAGGAAGGCAGCGTGACAAGGGACAGTACTGGGCTAGCAAGCATTGTCCTTAATTGATTTCATCAGTGAAATTTTATCAGAATATTCAATGCTGATAACATGGCCAATCTTATTTTCAAAGTCAGGGCTTTTCATCTGGGCTGTGCTTGGCACTGCACTCTGCCTGATTTGGATTTTATTTAATTGATTTGGCTTCAACTGACACTGAGAGGCAAAGAAAAACAGCAATCAGCCTGCCATGAATTTGCCATGGGACTACATGCTGCTGCAGAAACAACCATATAAATGTGCTGAAGGAAGACAAATTCACAGCAGGCAGATTACAGTGTGGTCCTCATGCACTATGGGCTTCCCGGGGAAAGGAAGCCGGAAGCAGGAGCGTAGGATGAGGAAGGTGCCAGAGAGGGGTATGTGCATTCTTCCTGAGGTAATCCTCTTAAAAAAGCAGGACCCACGGCTCTTGTCTCACTAAAGGAAGGAAGGCAGCGTGACAAGGGACAGTACTGGGCTAGAAGGCATGAAGACTGGATCTGAGACCAAGTTCTGCCCCTGAATACAGTGTGTGGTTTCGAGTAAGGCAGGCAACACCCCTGAACCTTAGTTTCCTTTCTCCAAATGGGAATAATAACTATGGCCATGAATAATTCTTAGCACATCGTGAAGATCAAATATAAAAATGTTTATGAGAATTACCTTATGAAATATAAAATTTAACAAGAATATAAAATGGTCTAATCAGTCATTATCTTAAAGTTACTATTAATAATAATAATAACAGTAAACACCTTGCGCCTGAGTTGAGAAGTAGCGGTTAGTATTTAAGCAGTAGAAGTATAAAGATAAATGTATATGGCATTTAAATCTCAGAGGATCTTTTTGCACTTTCGTTTTCAAATAGGGTTTCTTCATGATGGATCATTATTAGTGAGTTTCTCAGGGGAAAAAAAATATTATCCATGGGAGAGATTACCCAGGAGTAAGCTGATTTTAACATGCAAAATGGCTGTTTTTATGTATGGTTATAAAGACTCTTTAGTTCCTTCTCTACATGTTCACTGAATATTCCTCTTCCCAGAGATCCATTTACTTTCTGCATTTTAATAACGGTGCAGTTTTCTGAATAGTTTTATGATACCAGGAGTGTTAAGTACAAAATCAATAGAGGCAGTTATGAAATCTAGACATGGATACCAATAAAACAGGAAAAAACAAGCAAGCTTAAAACAATAGGATATATGCTATTCCCCAAAGGTTGTTGAACACTTAGTCCATAGGGCAGATAGAAAAAGAACCAGACAATAAAAGAAAACAAAACAAAATCATCTGTATAGAATAAACTAGGTTAGAGTGTTAGAAAACAGTCATGAGACGAACCACAATAATGCAGTACTGGTTTTTAAGTTACTTAAAAATTAAGTTGTTCAATTCTTATAACATGATGTGTGAGAGAGAGAGAGAGAGAGAGAGAAATGGTTGTATTCCACCTTTAGTGAGGCATGAATTTTTGTTTGCTTTTTATGTCAGTCATAGTAATATTATGGTCTGGCTAATTTTAAAACACCAGAAAAAGTGAAAGCGTTAGTTGCTCAGTCATATCCAACTGTTTGCAACCCCAGGGACTGTAGCCAACCAGACACTTCTGTCCATGGAATTCTCCAGGCAAGAATACTGGAGTGAGTAGGCATTTCCTTCTCCAGGGGATCTTTCTGACCCAGGGATCAAACCTGGGTCTCCTGCGTTGCAGGCAGATTCTTTAAAACAGACAAATACCCAAAATAATAGATCTCTAAAGCCATATGATTATTCATAAGCAGCATTTGCTTCAACTATTTTTATATAATAATACAGTTATACCACCTTTCTTTAGTTACTGAGTCCATCCTTTCACAGTCAAATTTTCTGTATCTTAATGTTTTTAAACTACCCCTTGTAAACAAGTTTTGGCTTAAAAAAACAAAAATCTAGTCAGGTAATTTTTGTTTTATAATTGAAGCACTTAATCCACTTCATTTAATATAATCATTGATAAATGTGTACAGTTTTTTAACTTTACACTTTGAAATAATTGTAGATTCATAAGATGTTGCAAAGATAGTACAGAAAGAATTCTTCTACACTTCATTCAGTGTATGCCTTATATAATTAAACTATAATATCCAAGCCAGGAACTTTACATTGGTGCAATGTGTGTACACAATATACAGTTTTATCACCTGCATAGGTTTATGTAACCAGTTGCAAACAAGACAGAACTGTCCCATCACCACAAAGGTTTTTTCCTTCTTGCTACTCCTTTACAGTCACAGCCACCCTAAACCATGGCAAACGCTAATCTACTTTCCATCTTTATAAATTTGTCATTTTGAGAATGTCATATAAGTGGAATCATGTAGTGTGTAACCCTTTTAAGATCTTTGTTCAACAAGCATATTCATGCAAATTATTACATGTATCAATAGTTTCTTCTTTTTTATTGCTGAGGAGGACTCCATGGTAAGAATGTACCAAGTTTGTTTAACCACTTACCTATCAAAGAATATTTTGGTTTTACCCAGTTTTTGGCTATCACAAACGAAATGTAGATTTTTGTGTGGAAATATGCTTTCATTTCTCTGAGACAAATATCCAGCAATGCAATTGATAACGGGTATGGTACATGCATGCTTAATTTTTTAAAAACTGCCAAACAATCTCTCAGAGTGGCTGTGACATGTTACACTCCCATGTATGATATCTGTTTCTCAACATACTTGCCAGCATTTGATGCTGTCATTTTTTTTTTCCAATTCTAATAGGTATGTAATGATGTCTCATCTTCATCTTTATTTGCACTTGCTAAAACTGAAACTCCAGTACTTTGGCCACCTCATGCGAAGAGTTGACTCACTGGAAAAGACTCATGCTGGGAGGGATTGAGGGCAGGAGGAGAAGGGGACGACCAAGGATGAGATGGCTGGATGGCATCACTGACTCGATGGACGTGAGTCTGAGTGGACTCCGAGAGATAGTAATGAACAGGGAGGCCTGGCGTGCTGCGATTCATGGGGTCGCAAAGAGTTGGACACAACTGAGCTACTGAATTGAACTGAACTGAACTGAATGTCCAGATATGCAGATGACACCACCCTTATGGCAGAAAGTGAGGAGGAGCCTCTTGATGCTCCTAAAAAGCCTCTTGATGAAAGTGAAAGAGGAGAGTGAAAAAGTTGGCTTAAAGCTCAACAGTCAGAAAACTAAGATCATGGCATCTGATCCCATCACTTCATGGGAAATAGATGGGGAAACAGTGGAAACTGTCAGACTTTATTTTGGGGGGCTCCAAAATCACTGCACATAGTGACTGCAGCCATGAAATTAAAAGACACTTACTCCTTGGAAGGAAAGTTATGACCAACCTAGATAGCATATTCAAAAGCAGAGACATTGCTTTGCCAACAAAGATCCATCTAGTCAGGGCTATGGTTTTTCCTGTGGTCATGTATGGATGTGAGAGTTGGACTGTGAAGAAGGCTGAGCGCTGAAGAATTGATGCTTTTGAACTGTGGTGTTGGAGAAGACTCTTGAGAGTCCCTTGGGCTGTAAGGAGATCCAACCAGTCCATTCTAAAGGAGATCAGTCCTGGGTGTTCTTTGGAAGGACTAATGCTGAAACTGCAATACTCTGGCCACCTCATGTGAAGAGTTGACTCACTGGAAAAGACTCTGATGCTGGGAGGGATTGCGGGCAGGAAGAGAAGGGGACGACCGAGGATGAGATGGCTGGATGGCATCACTGACTTGATGGACGTGAGTCTGAGTGAACTCCGGGAGTTGGTGATGGACAGGGAGGCCTGGCATGCTGCGATTCATGGGGTCGCAAAGAGTCGGACACGACTGAGTGACTGAACTGAACTGAACTGAATGCCCAGTCATGTTGAACATCTTTTCATATGCTTACTTGCATTCATATATCCTCTTGGTGAAAACGCCTCTTCATATCTTTTACCCATTTTATAATTGGATTGTTTTACAGTTGAGTTTCCAGAGTTCTTCTGTGTTCTAGATATGAGTTCTTTGTAAGGTATCTGGTTTGCAAATATTTCTTCCCAGTCAGTAGCTTGTCTTTTCATCCTCTTCATGTTGTCTTTTGCATAGCAAAAGTTTTTAATTGTGATGAAAGGTAACTGCTTTTTGCCTTTTTTCTTTTATGGACCTTTGATGTCATGTCTAAGAACTCTTCCCAAGGCTCTATCTCCTAAATATTTTATCCTGTGTTAACTTCTACCCTCTATATTGTTTTATGCTTACATTAAAATCTGGGACCAATCAGGTTAACTTTTGTATAAGGTTTAGGTTCATTTTTATTGGGGTGGGGGTGGATGTATATCCAACTGATTTAGCACCATTTGTTAAAAAAAATAGGCTTCAACTACTGAATTGCTTCTGTGTCTTTTTTAAACATCAATTGCCTATATTTGTGTGGGCTCTAGGTTCTCTATTCTATTTAATTGATCTAAATATCAGCCCTATGCCAATACCAGACAGTCTTGATTATTCTATCTATATAGTAAGTCTTGAAATCAGGTGGACAAGTTTTTCTCACTTTATTCTTTATCAAAATTGTTTTAGTTATTCAACTTTACCTCTCCAAGTAAAATTTGAATCTACTGTATTACTTGCTTCTTAACTATTTGTCTTACCTGTTCCCGTGTCTTTGCTTTGTTTTATTTAGTTATTTATTTGCTTCTTTTCTTCTTCTTGGATTATTTTCTATTACTTTATCATCTCTCTCCATTAGCTTGGAAGTTATATGTGTTTTTACTTCTTTTTCAGTGCTTACCCTAGAGACTTACAAAACACATTAATTGGTATTTTATCCTCTCCTTAGATAATGTGAGACTCTTAAAACACTTTACTTCATTCTTTCAGTTTACATGACATTGTTATAATTTAATTCTTTATATATTAAGTGACATAAAATTTTATTATTTTTACACAGATAACACTAATTTATTGAATGATATATTTACCAATTTTGTTTCTCTTGGGACTATCTCTGAGCTTCCAGGTGGAGTCATTTTTCTTCTGTCTAAAGAAGAATACTCACTAATATTTCTTTCATTGTGGATCTGCTGGTGGAAAAGTATTTTTATTTTTGCTTAACTAAAAATATTTTTACTTTAATTTTCTAAGCATAGTTGCTACAAGGTTGGTAGTTTATTTATTGGTTGGTAGGTTTTTTTTTTTAATCAGATATCAAGACTTTGAAGATTCTGTTATATGCTCTCAGCACTACTGTTGATCCTTCTCACAACTGACAAGAATCTTGCCCTCACTTGATTTAAAGTTTGTTTGCCTTTTCTAATCAACAATTTTATTGTTACATAAAAAAATAATCGTTCTTTGTATTTATGCTGCCCAGGATTTTCAGGGCTATGTGATGTCTCTTTCATCAGTTTTCAAAAGCTATTCTCTTTTCAAATACTGTTCTTGTCCTGTTTTCGCTCTCCTTTTCTTTTGAGATTTCAATTACATATTTTTCACTTTCTTATTGTTCCTCTTATTCTCTTTTCTGTTTATTCCATTCATTAGTCTCTCCATGAGTCATTCTGTAGAATTTATTCTGACTTATATTCATCTCACCAATTCCTCCTTTTGTTGCATCTAATCTGCAAATAAACCCATTCATTAAGTTCTGAATTTGAGTTATTGTATTTTGAAAGAACTTCAATATGATTACTTTTCAAAGTTCCTATTTTTTTCCTGCCAGAATCCTCACTCTTCTCTCTTTTCTCCTTGAACAATAAGAAGGGTATTTTTAAAATTTATTTATTTTAATTGGAGGCCAATTACTCTACAATATTGTGGTGGTTTTTGCCATATATTGACATGAATCAGCCATGGGTGTACATGTGTTCCCCATCCTGAACCCCCCTCCCACCTCCCTCCCCATCCCATCCCTCTGGGTCATTCCAGTGCACCAGCCCTGAGCACCCTGTCTCATGCATTGAACCTGGACTGGCGATCTGTTTCACATAAGATAATATAAACGTTTCAGTGCTATTCTCTCAAATCATCCCACCTTTCCCTTCTCCCTGTCTCTGTCTTCTCTCTGTCTTCTCCTCTTCTCTCTATCTTTGGACAGAGTTCAAAAGACTTTCTCTACATCTGAGTCTCTTTTGCTGTCTCGCATATAGGCTTATCATTAGCATCTTTCTAAATTCCATATATATGCATTAGTATACTGTATTGGTGTTTTTCTTTCTGACTTACTTCACTCTGTATAATAGGCTCCAGTTTCATCCACCTCATTAGAACTGATTCAAATGTGCTCTTTTTAATCGCTGAGTAATATTCCATTGTGTATATGTACCACAGCTTTCTTATCCATTCGTCTGCTGATGGTGCATCTAGGTTGCTTCCATGTCCTGGCTATTATAAACAGTGCTGCGATGAACAGTGGGGTACATGTGTCTCTTTCAATTCTGTTTAAGTATAGTTATTTTAAATATCTATATCTGATAACATCAATATCTGGAAAGCTGAAGATCTATTTCTCTTATTTGGTATTTTAATTCACTCCTATTAATGTTATCTTGTCTCTGCATATGTATTGATACTTTTTACTATGTACAAGGCATTTTATTTGTAATATTGTTTGTATAAATAAATAGAGGACTAGGAAGGTGTTACCTTCTATCAGAAAGTATTTGTGTTCACTTGTTAGTGGCCTGTTATCACCAGAATTCTAGGATCACGCTCAAACGGATCTTAAAATGAGCTGCAGTTCCTCTGAGAACCTGTTTATATTTAGTTTACCCTTTCTCTTAGGGTGCAGCCCTTTGGGCTTCCAAATAAGCAAGATCCATCCCGATTTGCCCCTCAACAGAACTGGGCTCTTTGTACTTTTAGCCTTTTAAACCTATCTGATGTGCCATTCAGCGTCTTACTTGCCCATGTGAACCATCAAAAATGGCCATAAAGACCAGTTCCTATTCTCCACACGTTCTTGTCCTTATCTATTTTTACCCCTATATCCAGTTGGCTCATTGTCTGCCTCCCACTTAGAACTTCTAAGGTGCTGACTTTCTCTCTGCACCACTTATGATTCACACTCTCCCCTCTCTTTATGCTGATTATGGATGTTAAGGGGGAGGGGGCTCAACTTTTCTTGCCTCATACTTCTATGAGGAACTTCCTCTTCTTTTCCCCTGGGCCTCTCTCCTGAGTCCTTTCCTACACTTCCTTCTGGGAGGCTAAGTGAGTCGGTGTGATGTGAGTGTGGGAGAAGCCTCCTGTGGGCTGCTCCCTTACGGAGCTGGCTGACTCTACAGAGGGGGCGCTGTATCCTGCTCTCAACCATGTGGGCTGTCCCCATCCCTGCAAAAGGAATTCCAGCAGTTTTGAGTGCTAGATTAAATCCATTATGGAAAGTAAAGAAAATATTAAATGTCCATTTGGCCACACAGTAAATTGTATTCTCTGATGTAACTTTGTTACAGAAAAAAATTTATTTTGGTCTTTTTTGTTTGGCTTCTATCTTCTTTTTCAATAGTTTTCAATCTCAGGAGGGGGGAAAAAAGAGTGTTATTTATTGATTCCTTAAAAGCCTCTTAATGGCTATTCACCAAAAACCTCTCTCTTCTAACTCATTTTGCAGTGGAAGATCTGCATCCTGATCTCCATCAGTGTGTGTCATCACCCCAGGGTCATGCCTGCAGCTTGAAGCATGATATTGAGACATCTAGCCATATGCTTTTCCCCTCCCATTGCCATATTCTGTTCACAGTCTGAGATTAATGACATGTTTACAGTCACAGCAAACTGCAAACAATGAATGTGAAGGTATTTCCCCAAAGACACAGAGACTAGCAACATAAAATGGAACAAAAGCAACCTGACAACATGTGTGTCCTGCCCACAGCTATAATATCAGAGTTTACCTTCTCTGAACAAAGTAACCAAATTATTAACTATAAATGACTTTTTTCTTTAACAGTATGTGGGTTTTTTAAAATAAAATAGCACACAGCCACCAATGAGACCTGATGTCATCAAAGCCAAGGGATGTGCTTCTCCAAGCCAGCCTGAACAGTATGAACAGTAGTGCAGACTTTGTCTTTAAACCTGCAAACTGTATTTATATAGACATAACCATAGGTGCAATTCCATTTATCTTAAAACTTTTCATAAGCTTTAATTTCTACCACCCACCCCCAACATTTTTTGCAAACTTCTGCTTGTTTGCGACTATTTCTGGGCCACAGCAGCACTCCAACAGAGTGCTTTGGCAACAGCCTCTACTGTGGTCAGCAGCTCTGTCTGCAGGTGGGATTTCTTAAAAGGAGTAGCATTTGCCTTATAGTGCTCCAGCAGCAAACAAGGAAAACTTCCATGGGAATCAGATGATCACAGAACTTCATCCCTCTCTCTCCTTCCCTTCCTCCATGCAATCAGAGAAGTCAAAGCCACTGATACACATTTCAGCAAGTACGTTATTCACAGCATGGCTAATACATAGATACAATCCCAATCACTAGGCCCTGAAACAGATTGTGAGAAACTCCACTGATTAAAGTGACTGCAGGACTAATAACCTGGGTGTTTTGAGTTGGAAGACTTGTTACAGGTTAAAACTATATCTCTCTGAAGTAGAGACATGCTCCAGGGCCATCATCTATGTACATGCATGTTTGGTGGGGCTCAGCTACAGAATTTGCCCAAAGACAACAAAGACGTGGAAAAAATAAACATCTATCATTGCCTTAACTGTAGTCAATGAAACAAAGCAAAATCAAAATGAAAACATAATTTTTTGGCAAAGCAGTAATTTCTGAGTCAGAGATAAGTAAGCAAAGAACTAATGATGAAGTAAGTTGACTTTCATCAACTAACACTTGATGAAAGTGAAAGGAGGAGCATTAAAAAGTTGGCTTAAAATTCAACATTCAAAAAACTAATAAGATCATGGCATCTGCTCCCATCACTTCATGGCAAATAGATGGGGAAATAATGCAAACAATGAGAGACTTTATTTTCTTGGGCTCCAAAATCACTGCAGATGGTGACTGCAGCCACAAAATTAAAAGACACTTGCTCCTTGGAAGAAAAGCTATGACAAACCTAGATGGCATATTAAAAAGCAGAGACATTACTTTGCTGACAAAGGTCCATCTAGTTAAAGTTATGGTTTTTCCAGTAGTCATGTATGGATGTGAGAGCTGGACTATAAGAAAGCTGAGCTCTGACGAATCAATGCTTTTGAACTGTGGTGTTGGGGAAAACTGTTGAGAGTCTCTTGGACTGCAAGGAGATCAAACCAGTCAATCCTAAAGGAAATCAATCATGGATATCCATTGAAAGGACTGATGCTGAAACTGAAACTCCAACACTTTGGCCACCTGATGCGAAGAACTGACTCACTGGAAAAGACCCTAATGCTGGGAAAGATTGAAGGCAGGAGGAGAAGGGGATGACAGAGGATGAGATGCTTGAATAGCATCACTGACTCGACGGACATGAGTTTGAGCAAGCTCTGGGAGTTGGTGATGGACAGGGAAGCCTGGCGTGTTGTGGTCCATAGGGTTGCAAAGAGATGGACACGGCTGAGCGACTGAACTGAACTGCCTGTACATAAGAAAACAGAGATGATGAGACTTACAAGGTAAAAGTCACAATGAGCATTCTAAAATGTGAAATCTTGTCTGGCTAATCCAGGTTGAACAAAGCCACAATAAGAAATCAACCTAAATATCAAAAGAATTCTGTGTGAGTTAAGAAATGAGATTATGGGTAAAAAATAGATGACTGAGTAAACTTTAACATAACATCTCAAGATTTTGCCATCTTCAAATAACCTTCAAACAAGAAAACAACCAAAGATGCTTCACTGAGCCAACATAAGTTTAAATAATTAGCACATTGGAATCAGAAGGATGGAAAAGTCTGAAAATGGTGAAAACATGGGCCATGGGTTTTTTGTTTCTTCTTCAAAAAAACTGCAGGCTTGCCTGGTGGCTCAGAGGGTAAAGAGCCTGCCTGCAATGTGGGAGACCTGGGTTTGATCCCTGGGTTGGGAGGTTGGAAGGAGAAGGAAATGGCAACCCACTCCAGTATTCTTGCCTGGAGAATCCCATGGATGGAAGAGCCTGGTGGGCTACAGTCCATGGGGTCGCAAAGAGTCGGACACGACTGAGCGAGCTCACTTCTTCACTTCAAAAAAACTCTTCTTTTATTAAGGATATTTTTACGTGAATCTAAAATACTTTTTGCAGTGTCAACCTCTCACTGCAAACATCTGTTTTCACTTTGAGGAACTGGGGACATTACCACCACCAGTGTACTCCAATGAAGGTCAAAGACTTCTACTTTAGATGAGCCACAGTTTTTAAAACTCACTTTAGGCAAAAGGGCATTTCTCAGAAGAAAAACATGCTGTTAGTTCTGACAAAAGGCTGTTTGTGAGGCTGCCTCCTGTTTGAATTGCCCCATAGTAAGACAGATGCTGGAAAGGGAAGTTCAAGCACCATTCTAATCCAGATCCACTTTTGGTTACTTCCTCTGCTTGCTTCCAGCACAGCTGCACAGAATAAAACAAAAAGAGGAAATGGGGACACCCAGACTGAATATGATTGCCTTCAGCAAAAGCCTTTAGAAAACCCCCTCAGGAACTTATGATATCATAGAGATGTGTCATCTTCCATATGGAACTTTACTCCAAAAGCAGGACTTATGCAATTTCTTAATGAAGACACTTGCTGAAATACAGCTATCATGAAAGGCATTAACCTAAGAAAAAGGCAGCACCCAGGCAAAGTCCTTTCAAGAGTTAAAATGTTATTAACCAATTTTTCTTTTAACCAACCAAATAAACAATGGCAATTACAATCCCTTAACCTGTTCAAAGACTTCATCCCCATGGATATACTGAAAGGTACATTTGGTTTATCTCCTATTATTGAGAAAGAAATATTATAACCTCATACTGATATACCACTCTGAATATGACAGTGCTCCAGACAATCAGGCCTTGAGGCCTAGAAAAATTTATTAAGTGCACAGTGCTATGGAAACAATTGAGCCTTGAAACTGCGTCCCGGGGGTGTTACTGCTATGGTTGTAATTAGTCTCAGGGAGGTGATAAGATCTTGAGTTTCTAGAAACTATAGAAAGGATACTTCTAAGAGATAAGAGAAAAACGGTGCAGAGGATGCTACGAGGCCGCAAGAAAGTTAACTTTCCTGGGTCTCAACTTTCTGTTCTGAAAATGTGGGGAATCCAGTTAATGACGTGGTGACCTCTCCTCCAATCTGTAGAAAAATTTGCAGCAATGATTCCAGAACTAAGTGTGCACTTCTGTAGGATGAAGGCTTACGTGGCCATACTTCAGTTGTCTGGTTTGCTTAAGACAGTCAGAGGTTATGCAAGCTGTCTCAATATAATTATTTTTAAAATGCCTCCTTACGCTTTTTGAAATGCCCCACTTTGGGTGATTAATTATCTAATAGCTGTATTAATAATAACTGTACTATAGGTTTTATTTTTTTCCCTAAAAATCATTAGGAATTATGAATATGTCTGGTTTTTCCTACATTCACTGATTAGGGAAAAGATTGGAGTTGGGAGTTGGATTGGAAAATTTCTAAAATCTCCTTAAAACCAAGTTTCTTTTTTGTAATTTTCAATCTTTTAACATAAATCAAAGATTCATACAGTCTTTTAAAAATAATGTTCAGGTTTCATTTACTTTGATTTAAGTTTATAGAATCCCAGTGGGGGCTCTCTCTTTTTTCAAAGAATATTCTTATTGCACTCCTCTACTGAAAGCTTCCTTGTTTAGGGAATTGAGCAAAATACATACATCATTTTACCATCTGTAGGGTTGATAGCATTTAATTAGGAAAGCCGTGAGTACCAAAGGACATTTTCAAAGCGGCACCTCAGGTAAAAGACCCCCTCCCCACCTCTGCTGCAACTAATGGTTCTGCAACTCATTTTATGCTCATTGCATTACAGAATTTCCCCTAGAGAATACTAAATTCAAACTGGATGAACAGATGCTCACAAATCAAGGTACTCCATGTACATACCTACAGCAATCATGAAGCAGTAAGTAGAAAGGAAACAAAGGAAGAAACACACGAGAAGCTTAGAAAGCGTTCATTTCTCGTCTCTCTTTCCCCTTTTCTTTTCTCATCTCCATGGTCCTCTCATCTCCCCTCTGCCATTACTGCTGCCCATCACTATATTATTTTTCCTATAACCTCTCAGTTGCCATAGACAGAGCGCTCTGCTCTCTGGCAGATAATCACAATTGAGTTAGTGAGGGACATGTATTTTCAGATGCCAAAAGTCTATCTCTTTCTCTCTCCCTCTCTTTACAGTCATGGAACTTGCTCTCAGTAGCCTGAGAAACAGAGCTCATAAATACCAAACACTGCTTTTCTGGGCTATGGTTCAGCTAACAGAGAAATCGGCTTTCTCTCTGGACAGAAGTGTTTCCTTTACAACACTGGTCCCCAGTTCCTTGCTCTTTGGACTTTTTCTCTCCAGATCACAGGCTTTGACCCAGGCTTGTTAGCTGAGGACCATTTAGGCTCATCTTCACCCAAATCCTAGGTCCCAACCACTGATTCCCAATCTTGACCCCAATGAAAATGTGCTCACCTGCTTCTGCATCCCACCAAACATCTAATTTCCTCCCAGGAATAGGAGATAAGCTATCTAGGCTGATGTGTCTGATAAGGACATTTACACTTTATCTACATTTATATTTTGATTAATAAAAAACCTTCCTTTCACAGGAGTTAGTCCTTCTTAAGTGAGAAATACTGCAAATATCTCAAGCAAATACACCTTTGAAAATTTTCCATCTCTCTGTATATTAGAGTGGGTGTCACTATCTCATGAAAAATAGCCACAATTCACCAATAAACACTCTAATGAATGCTTTTTTTTGGGGGGGGCATATTATATTTCCTTCCATTCTCATTTCCCAGTTGAATTTTAAAAGATTTATTTGTTTTTATAAAACAAAATGATTTGTCTGTCATCTTTGTTATGCAGCTTATAGAGAAATTATAAAAACCCATGTTTGTCCTCCATCATTCTTCACAATACATTATTTTACTCGTTAAGCAATACTTTAAAACGTCCTAGATTTACTTTTTCTACTCCGGTTACAGCAGCTAAGCATTTGTCTCAAGAGAGCCATTCTTCAGCTGCTTTATCTGTTTCTGAGAACCATACTAGTAGATTCGGTTGTGTGGCCACATAAGGTAAGGTCATTCAAGCTCATCTTGTCAAACTTGTCATGACCCTGAGCTCTCACATCACAGAATTTCCTTTCGTGCATTCTTAGCAATTCCACACAACAGGGGATTTTAGCATCTGCTATGCAACATCATAGTCTCTAAATTGAGTGGGTGTTTCAACAGAATTTCCAGCATTGTAAAATTGTGGAGCATAATAATAAACAGACAAAGAAAACAGTGGCTCACCTCACTTATTCTACCTCAAGATGGAAAATTCATAACAAAAGGAAATAAAATCTTTTCTACCCATGGTAGGGGGTTGGTGACAGGAGTGTGTGAGACAGCATAAAAGCCACATTTCCTCTAGCCATTCAGAAAACATCTTTGTTTACCACTGTAGTGTTGCCAAGGAAACAGCAGCTACTCATGACATCACGTCGAGATGGCTATCACAGATAACGATAGCACTGCTGTTTAAATGTTACACTGATTCTTGTCGTCTCTGTCTTTCCTATTCCCTAACGGAAAGGCGATGGCACCCCACTCCAGTACTCTTGCCTGGAAAACCCCATGGATGGAGTGATTTTCCAGGCAAGAGTACTGGAGTGGGGTGCCATTGCCTTCTCCGAGCTACATGTGTATTTGTATATATATTTATTTTTAGATCAATAGTGATGAATCAATTGTGCTTTGAGATAACAGTCAAAGTTCCTCACCTGCCATGACTTTCTGAAAAATCTCAAATAGGAAATAGTGGATTCTGTTGTCAATGCTAAAGAAGAAAGGGAAACATCCTGATCCTTTTCTGAATCACCTCCAATCATCAGGTCATATCTTTGTACACTTTAGTTTAGTTCAGCTGCTCAGTCATGTCAGACTCTTTTCGACTCCATGGACTGCAACACGCCAAACTTCCCTGTTCATCACCAACTCCCGGAGCTTGCTCAAACTCATGTCCATTGAGTAGGTGATGCCATTCAAACATCTTATCCTCTGTCATCCCCTTCTCCTCCTGCCTTCAATCTTTCCTAGCGTCAGGGTCTTTTCCCATGAGTCAGTTCTTTGCATCAGGTGGCCAAAGTGTTGGAGTTTCAGCTTCAGCATCAGTCCTTCCAATGAATATCCATGATTGATTTCCTTTAGGATTGACTGATTTGATCTCCTCGCAGTCCAAGGGACTCTCAAGAGTCTTCTCCAACACCACAGTTCAAAAGCATCAATTCATCAGTGCTCAGCTTTCTTATAGTCCAGCTCTCACATCCATATATGACTACTGGAAAAAACATAGCTTTGACTAGATGGACCTTTGTCAGCAAAGTAATGTCTCTGCTTTTTAATACACTGTCTAGGTTTGTCATAGCTTTTCTTCCAAGGAGCAAGTGTCTTTTAATTTTGTGGCTGCAGTCACAAACTGCAGTGATTTTGGAGCCCAAGAAAATAAAGTCTCTCACTGTTACCACTGTTTCTCCATCTATTTGCTATGAAGAGATGGGACCAGATGCCATGAAATGATGGCAGCAGATGCCATGATCTTAGATTTTTGAATGTTGAGTTTTAAGCCAGCTGTTTCACTGTCCTCTATCACCTTCATCAAGAGGCTCTTTAGTTCCCCTTTGCTCTCTGCCAAAAGGGGTGGTGTTATCTGCATATCTGAGGTGATTGATATTTCTCCTAGCACTCAATCTTGATTCCAGCTTGTGCTTTGTTCAGCCCAGCATTTTGTACAATGTACTCTGCATATAAATTAAATAAGTAGGGTGACAATATGCAGCCTTGATGGACTCCTTTCTCAATTTTGAACCAGTCCATTGTTCCATGTCCAGTGCTAACAATTGCCTCTTGACCTGCATACAGGTTTCTCACAAGTCAGGTGAGATGGTCTGATAGTCCCATCTCTTTTAAGAATCCTCCGCAGTTTGTTGTGATCCAAACAGTCAAAGGCTTTGGCATAATCAATGAAGCAGAAATAGATGTTTTTCTAGAATTCTCTTGGTTTTTCTATGATCCAACAAATGTTTCCAATTTGATATTTGTTCCTCTGCCTTTTCTAAAACCAGCTTGAACATCTGGAAGTTGTTCATTTACTGTTGAAACCTGGCTAGGAGCATTTTGAGCATTACTTTCCTAGCATGTGAAATGAATACAATTGTGCAGTAGTTTGAACATTCCTTGGCACTGCCCTTATTTGGGATTGGAATGAAAACTGACCTTTTCCAGTCCTGTGGCCACTGCTGAGTTTTCCAAATTTGCTGACATATTGAGTGCAGCACTTTCACAGCATCATCTTTTAGGATTTGAAATAGCTCAACTGGAATTCCATCACCTCCATTAGCTTTGTTTGTAGTGATGCTTCTTAAGGCCACTTGACTTCATACTCCAGGATTTCTGGCTCTAGGTGAGGGATCACACCATCACGATTATCTGAATCATTAAAATCTTTTTTGTATAGTTCTGTGTATTTTTGCCACTTCTTCTTAATATATTCTGCTTCTGTTAGGTCCATACCATTTCTGTCCTTTATTGTACCCATCTTTGCATGAAATGTTCCCTTGATATTTCTCATATTTCTCTAAGAGATCTCTAGTCTTTCCCATTCCATTTTCTTCCTCTATTTCTTTGTATTGATCAGTTAGGAACGTTTTATCTCTCCTCGCTATTCTTTGGAACACTGCATTGAGATGGGTATATATTTCCTTTACTTTAAGAATATAAGTCCATTAGCATTGAAATATTTCAACCAAGTGTTCCTTTAGTTTATTTATTGATGGGTGACCATCTGCAAGCATCAATAAATAAATGTAGGTGGATGGAGCCAGGCTTCCACTATGGATGTGGAAGCCTGGCTGGTGCATGGAGATTAGATGGCAGGGGATCATGGACAAAAGCAGGGATACCAGTTTGTAGGCTATTACAATAACAGCTTTTGCAAAAGGTAATCGTGAACTAGGAGAATAAGTAAGGTGGAGTGTTAGTTGAATTTAGATATATTTCCTTTAGAACGCACAGAATAGCCTTATGGATGGGAGGTGGAATGTAAGAAAAAGAAATAAGTCAAGGGAATTTCCAGACAACGTAGTGCTTAGCGCTCCCTGCTTCCACTGCAGAAGGCACAGTTTCCATCCCTGCTCAGGAAACTAAGATCCCACCTGTTGTATGGTACAGCCAAAGAAAAAAGAAAGAAAGAAAGAATTTCATTTAAAAATAACTTTTTAAAAAAGAATTTCATTTAAAAAAAGATTTTTTAAAAAAGGTCAAATGACCTCAGAATCGTATTTGTAATTTAGCCCCCAAAACCAGAAGAGTGAAGTTGGCTTGCATATTGCAGGGAAAGACTAAGGGAGAATAGACTTGGAACGGGAAAGAAGACAAGTGTGTTTTGTGGGCATGATAATTTTGAGATGAGTATTCTATTTCAAAGTGGAGGTGTGTAAGTATTCCAAGTGGATAACTTAAGTGGCGTCCCATGGAGGGATCAGAACTGGAAAAGTCATCAGCTTATAAATAGAACCTTATAGCATCAGACTGGGACTCAAAGGTTTAATTTTAGCTGGCATCTCTTGAATCCTTATTGTGTGCCAGAAACTGTTCTGAGTGCCTTGCATGCATTGATTCATTTAAATCTAACATCAATTCAATCCAATCAGGCAAATAAATACTTTTATTATCATTATTTATAAATAAACTGAGAGCAAAGAGAGACTACGTAATGTGTCCCAAGCTGCATTGCTAGTAAATGTCAAAGCAGAATTTGAACCCCAGCAGTCTGAATCCACAGTCTTGCTATTAACCATTATGCTACTCAAATATGTGATACGATCCTGCTGAAAAGAATCTTACAACTTATAGAAATAAAGTAGCACACATGAAAAAACACTAAAGATTAATTAGGTACTAACCTATTTTGGCATTGACTGTGAGGCAAAGGAGTTGAGAATATGTGTGAACATCCAGGGCAACAGAACACAGCAGTAATGAGCTGCTTCATTAGGATTAAATTACACAATGGCAATCTGAAAGAATTTTGCAGGTTCCATAGATATCCAGTTTATAGTCATAGATTAGCTTAGTCACAGGTATTAACAAGCTTGTAATAGCTAATCATTTAGATATTGTGTACACTTTGTCATACTGCCTACAGTTTTGTACAATTTCACTGTTATTTAAGTCTTTTGTAATCACCCTTCATAAATAGCAGTGAAGAGTGCTGCCTAAAGGGGTTCGTTGTATTAACCCCTTGTCTTCTAAACAGACACTTATAGGCTATGTTCACTTCATTCTACATAATAAGCGAGAACTTAGGAAGCTTTGCAGGAATTTCAATTAACTCAACAGATATTTCAGTTCAGTTCAGTTCAGTTCAGTCAATCAGTCGTGTCCAACTCTTTGCGACCTCATGAATCACAGCACGCCAGGCCTCCCTGTCCATCACCAACTCCCAGAGTTCACTCAAACTCACGTCCACCGAGTTGGTGATGCCATCCCCCCATCTCATCCTATGTTATCCCCTTCTCCTCTGGCCCCCAATCCCTCCCAGCATCAGAGTCTTTTCCAATGAGTCAACTCTTTGCATGAGGTGGCCAAAGTACTGGAGTTTCAGCTTCAGCATCATTCCTTCCAAAGAACATCCAGGGCTGATCTCCTTTAGAATGGACTGGTTGGATCTCCTTGCAGTCCAAGAGACTCTCAAGAGTCTTCTCCAACACCACAGTTCAAAAGCATCACTTCTTCGGTGCTCAGCTTTCTTCACAGTCCAACTCTCACATCCATACATGACCACTGGAAAAACCATAGCCTTGACGAGACGGACCTTTGTTGGCAAAGTAATGTCTCTGCTTTTGAATGTGATATCTGGGTTGCTATGGAGCACCAAATTGAGACTGGTAATGTACTTATCCCTGTGAGAATATCTTTGCCCCAAGATTTTGCAAGCTCTGTACCAAATTGTGCTGATTAATTTCTTTCCTTTGAATATAAAGCAAGGGTCTCTAAATTTCTGATGAGGAAACATTTTCTATTTTTCCTATGCAAAGATGACTAACTTCTAGACATCTGCTGTTTAATATTGCCTCTGTGAACAGTGCTGGAAGTTTGTGTTGTGAGAATAGACTCCCTAGAAACATTTTCTAGCTCAAAGAATTATTTGAACAGAGTAGTGTCTACAGTAGCAATGAATGTTTCTTTTGTTTTCTAAGTCAGTGTTTAACATGGTCCATGGATCAATCCAGCCCATCACTTGTTGCTGCGTGGCCCACAAGCTAAAACTGGTTTTTCCATGTCTAAATAGTTGAAAAAATAGAAAGAAGAATATTTCATGATGTGGAAAATTATATGAAATCCACATTTCAATATCCAAAAATAAAGTTTTATTGGAACATGTTCATCCACTTATTTACATGTTGTCTATGGCTACTTTTGTACTGTTCAGCAGTAGATTAGAGTATTCATGACAGAGATCATATGTCTTGGAGATGCTGGTCCTTTACAGAAAAAGTTTGCTAACCCTGCTCTATATACTTGAAGAAAGAGTCAGAACATAATTTGGAATACAAAACAGTCATTCATTATTGTATTAATACTTCTGTACTTGAAGATCATAACCCTATGTAGCAAAACCTAGTCAAAAGTATGAGGACCATCTTTATCAATGAGCTAGAAAACAGAACAACATTGAAACAAACCAACAAATTGTCATACAGAAAAAATAATTTGATGTAGTTCTGAGAGATGGCTTCCCTGGTAGCTCAGATGGTAAAGAATCCACCTACAGTGCGAAAGACCTGGGCTCAATCCCTGGGTTGGGAAAATGCCCTGGAGAAGGGAATGGCACCCCACTCCAGTATTCGAGCCTGGAGAATTCCATGGGCAGAGAAGCCTGGCAAGCTACAGTCCATGGAGTTGCAAAGAGTCAAGCATGATTGAGCGACTTTCACTTCACTTCTGACAGAAAGCCAAATCAGAGCTACCATGGCTGCTTTTTAATGATTGTTTATGTGTCTATTAAGAAGGCTCATTTCTAAAAATTTCCAGATGGAAAATTCCAGGTCTGAACACATATATTCGAACTGGACATTTTTTTTCTGTAGAAGAATGTGGAGAAGAAGGCTTTATGGTCTAAGGACAGAGCCCTTGGACTTAAAAGCAAGATGATTATTTTACAATTACATAAGGCTTTGACACATCAAAATATTTTAAAACTTAACCATCTCATCATACACACAACTAAAGTTGGCAAATTAATTATAATTATCTTTTAGTTTGTTTGAAATGAGGAAACTGAGGCCCAGAGCATAATTATTATATAATTTTTTAAAAGCCACTGAAGTTAGAGTCAAAATTCCCGATCTTTTTCCCACTCAAGACTCCAAGCAACAGTGTCCCTTATCTGGAAACAGAAGTGAGAATCCCTGACCAAGCTAATCTCACTGGAATGTTTGTTGTAAGATCAAATTATATATATATATGTGTGTGTGTATATATATATATATATGGACTTCCCTGGTGGCTCAGATAGTAAAGCGTCTGTCTACAATGTGGAAGGCCTGGGTTCAAGCCGTGGGTTGGGAAGATCCCCTGGAGAAGGAAATGGCAATCTACTCCAGTACTATTGCTTAGAAAAATCCCATGGACAGAGGAGCCTGGTAAGCTACAGTCTATGGGGGCGCAAAGAGTTGGACACAACTGAGCACACTCTGAAAACTCTGTAACATACTTTATAAAATAAAGTAGAAAAGAAAGAGAAGAAAAGAAAGTAATTTGCTTAGTTCAGGAACTCTTGGATAACTGGGAGTATTCACCTGCCTTCCAGTCTGTGTTTATCCCATTAGCCAAGGTTAATGGAGGTGAAAATAAAAATCATTTGCTATAGGAGCTGATACTTTTGGTCATCAAATGTTTTAAGCTTAGTTGGGATGAATTTCACACCAGAAGGACCTTTGCTTCACAACTGCATTGCTCTCATCTCTTTCCTCTAATAAGCAGAAAAACAAAAGCTTTATATCCACTTAAACAAATGTCAGCAATTCAAGATTTCTTTTTTACAGCACATACACATGCACATGCTAATATCATGAGTGTTAACACCACAGTGTTCCAGATGCCACTCAATCTATGTATTATTTAATAAATTGCAAGTGTACTCTACTGAATAATATAATTGATAAAATCACCTTATCTCTGGACTACAGTGAATTGTTTGTGTGAGGGTGTTGTTCTTCATTACATGCCTGAATGCACTCATTAAGTTCAGAGTGAACAATAAGCCTAAAAAAGCACAAAAATGGTGCACCTGAACCAGCAAGAAGTCTACATTTCAACCACCCCAGAATCCGGCAGTTCTGACCCTGAGAAGGAGCATGTTCCAAGCATTGTACCTACATTTCATACTCAAGAGGTGATTTAGCTTTTTGGTTTTCAAAAAGTGAGGAGTGAAAGTTGAATATCCTTAATTATAAACATAAACCTAAGATGGGAGTGTTCTTAAACTCACAAGCTCATTTTCAAATTCATTTTCCCTCAAGCTGTGCATACACTTGCCTTAAAATAGCACCACATTCCTGGGAACTTCTGAGGCTCTTTCATTCTCTCTTTGCTGTCTGATAGTAAAGGATATACCCGGCTAGTCTGACAAAGGCTCTGCACAAGGGCTGTGCAGCTTCATCCCTGTTGGAAAGAATTTCTGAGCCAGATTTGGCGATGTAAAGGGTTTATTTTTCTGGGTTACCAAGTTTTAAACAAAATCCATTCACTAATTCATTCACCATATACATATTAAGCACTGGAATACCCCAGGCTCTGGGGATAAAAAGAGACAAATAGAATAGAATAGACCAAGTCTCTGTTCCCCTGATTCCCACATTAATGGGAGTAGAAGGGGAAAGATAAACAATAAACAGAGCATCTAGTATAATAGGTTTCATTATAATAAAATATAATATGTATAGTGTAATATGGTATGACTCCAGTACTTTGGCCACCTCATGCGAAGAGTTAACTCATTGGAAAAGACTCTGATGCTGGGAGGGATTGGGGGCAGGAGGAGAAGGGGACAACAGAGGATGAGATGGCTGGATGGCATCACGGACTCGATGAACCTGAGTCTGAGCGAACTCCGGGAGATGGTGATGGACAGGGAGGCCTGGCGTGCTGCGATTCATGGGGTCGCAAAGAGTTGGACACGACTGAGTGACTGAACTGAACTGAACTGAACTGAATATGGTATGATAGAGTGCTAGGGTGAAAACATGATGTGATAAGAGATCAGGGTAGTCAGTGGAGCTGGAAATACTATATTACATAGAGTGCTCCAGTCAACATTAATAATGTTCCCCAGGACTGCTGGTTGCCCCCTTTTTCCAGGAACACTAGAAAGTCACACTGGCTCACATTTCAAAAATTGACGATATGACTTACTTTGGCCCAAGAAATATGAATAGAAATGACATGTCACTGTCAAGCTGAAGAGCTGGGGAGCCGGTGTGCAGTTGTCTGAGGTGTTTCCCCCTGCTGTGTCTGTGCTTTCAGTCTCGTGTTGAAATAGTGGCATTACAACTTTTAGTTTTGAGTCTCGTATCTAAGAACTTTGGAAGCCACCAGTCCTTTCCACACAAGAAAAAAAGTTGGAAAAAATGAAAAATCAACAACTTTTCTTAGATCTAACAGAGAATCCAGGTCATAGGACAAAAAAAAAAAAATTGCCCCCTAAATTGGAGAGACAGACAGGGGTATAGAGAGAATCACAACTTATGGGAAGAAAAACTTGCAAGTGGAAACATCTGCAGGAGCCAATATTAGGATCATTTTCTCAGACATGTCTTATTCTTTGCAACTCCATGGACTATAGCCTGTCAGTCTTCTCTATCCATGGAACTATCCAGGCGAGAATACTGGAGTAGGTTGAAAAAACCTAAATAGTAATTGATGGAATTGCTCAATATGGACAAATGAAAAAGTCTGGGCTTAGTCTTCGGAGGATGACCCCTCCACCTTATGAGGTATACCTCTAGGAGCCCTACCAGTAAAAATCACAGAAAAATTGCCTGACGTTTCCAGCAGGGGAGGAGGGAAAAGTAACTATTTCAAAATAAACCCAGAATACTCCGTTTTTATTAGCAAGGCATGCCCTCAAGAGAAGCTATTTTACTAATAGCTTAATTATTAGTAAAAACTATTTTAACTCATATTTAATCAACTTGAGTTTATCAGAACCTAACTGATCCGGAATAAAGGAAATGCCCAATTCCAGCTCCCTCTGGCCTTTCTGCCTAAACTAATGGTGATGGGGATTGAAAAGCACTAGTGAAGGTCACAGCCCAAGGGCACAGGCACAGACTCATTAAAACCTGGAAGTCAAAGTATAGAACTATAGTATACTCTTTCTCCCCCTGCACCTTACTGCAATATCAATAGGGTTCCTGTGTAATAGGTAGATACCATGGAAAGAACTCGGAGAAGGCAATGGCAACCCACTCCAGTACTTTTGCCTGGAACATCCCATGGGTGGAGGAGCCTGGTGGGCTGCAGTCCATGGGGTCGCTAAGAGTTGGACATGACTGAGCGACTTCACTTTCACTTTTCACTTTCATGCACTGGAGAAGGAAATGGCAACCCACTCCAGTGTTCTTGCCTGGAGAATCCCAGGGACGAGGGAGCCTGGTGGGCTGCCATCTCTGGGGTCTCACAGAGTCGGACTCTGAAGCGACTTAGCAACATGGAAAGAACTACAGGCCTCAGAACCTATTTAAGAAAAAGTCCCCAGGGAAACCCAAAGACAACAGGAGAGACAAAAACAAGGGCAACAGAGGAAATTTCAGCTTCTGACACCAACAGCTAGAGCAAATAATAAAGACAGTCTAGCAAACAGCTAGAGCAAACAATAGACAGTACAGCTTTTAAACAGATAAACACAAAACTCACAGTAAAAGCCTGTTTACCTCAGTATATTTTACCTAGTACATCATGTCTGGTTTTCAAGAGAAAAATCATAAGGCATACTAAAAGACAAAAAATATATATAGTTTGAAGAGACAAAGAAAGTATCAGAACAGAAACAGACATGGCAGAGATGTTGGAATATTAGACCAGAGTTAAAAGCAGCTATTATTAATATGTTAAAGGAATTGTGATGTTGGAGAAGACTCTCTTGAGAGTCCTTTGGACAGCAAGCAGATCAAATCAGTCGATCCTAAAGGAAATCAACCCTGAATATTCACTGGGAGGACTGACGATGAAGCTGAAGCTCCAATACTTTGGCCACCTGATGTGAAGACTCAACTCTTTGGAAAAGACCCTAATGCTGGGAATGACTGAAGTCAAAAGGAGAAGAGAGCGGTAGAGGATGAGATGGTTAGACAGCATCACTGACTCAATGGTTATGAATTTGAGCAAACTTCAGGAGATAATGAAGGACAGGAAAGCCTGGCATGCTGCAGTTCATGGGGCTGAACAGATCAGACACGACTTAGTGACTAAACAACAATAAGGGACGTATAATGCAAAAAGTGTACAACATGCAAGAACAGATGCATAATGTAAGCAGAGAGATGGAGGGAAACAAATGCTAGAAATCCCATCCTATTTACAGATCCTGCTCATACTCAAATAATCATACAGTGTACACATGAGGAGGTAAGAATTTTGGGGGCTAGCTCTGAATTCTGCCTACCACAGGGAGCAATTTGATGATGATTTGAAGCAGAGAAGTGAGAAGGACTCTATCTGACTTATGTTTTACTCTTTTTTTTCAAACTTTAAACTTTCTATTTTGTATTGGGGTATAGCTGATTAACAATGTTGTGATAATTGCAGATTAGCAAATGAGATGATAATATGCATGCCTGCGTGTTAAGTCACTTCAGTTATGACCGACTCTTCCCGGCCCTATGGACTGTAGCCCACCAGGCTTCTATGTCCATGAAATTCTCTAGGCAAGAATACTGAAGCCCCCTCGCGTGGCACAGCCGGAAGGAGTGGAGCTGAGACAGCGGTGGCTTAGAAGGCAGCAGTGGTGGCGGCGACGACAGCGGCTCCGGAGGCCGCAGTCCCGGTCCTGCTCTGGCCCCAGCCCCACCAAGGTGACGCTCGCCGAGCTGCTGGTGCCTGTGGCCGCCCGCCTGGCCACGGCCTTGGGCTACTTCGTCAGCATTGACATGCATGCCGAGGAATGCTTCCTCAAGCCCTAAGATGGGCTTCATCTTTGAGGTGGCCGAGGGCGGCTTCCTGGACATCAATGTGGAGATCACAGGGCCTGAAAATAAAGTAATTTATAAAGGAGACAGGGAGTCCAGTGGGAAATACACATTTGCTGCTTACATGGATGGAACATACAAGTTTTGTTTTAGCAATAGGATGTCCACCATGACTTCCAAAGATGGTGATGTTCACCACTGATATTGGGGAAGACCCCAAAGGACAAGACGTGGAAAGAGTAGCTCACAAGAACAAGCTAGAAGAAATGATTAATGAGCTGGCAGTGGAGATGACAGCTGTGAAGCATGAACAGAAATGCATGGAAGCTGGAGAGAGGATACACAGAGCAATCAACGACAACACAAACAGCAGAGTGGCCCTTTGGTCCTTCTTTGAAGTTCTTGTTCTAGTTACCATGACATTGGAACAGATCTACTGCCTGAAAAGAGTCTTTGAAGTCTGGAGGGTTGTTTAAAAGCCTTTTCCCTGTAATCCCAAATTCATAATTCACTGTTTACCAAACATCTTGGTCATAATAATGTCATTAGTTTCTCTGTTTTAATTTTCTGAACTGTATCTTCACAGCTTTTGTTTCTTTGTGATTAATAGATATGGCAGGAAAACACTTTTTTAGGAAAGCTATAGTGAAAATTTGACATTTGTTTGGCATAAATTCATATTTGAATTCTGCCTCCATTATTCAGGCCCTTCCAAAACTCAAACACTGTTTAAGCTGAATATAGGTGTAGAGTCCTTAGTTTTCTTTCCTTTCGCTTTCATAATAAAATGCAGTTTGTTCAGGATACTTTACTAAAATGACTGCATTCTTGGGATCCCTTATCCTGCAGTTCAGGTCATTAGAAAGATTCATTTTGTTGAGAAACAACAATCCGAATCTTGACATTTTCTATCCAGCTTGATGGTAGAGCTCTGTGACTAGAGTATGGGACCAGATTGGTATTTTTACATTTTGTTTCTCTTGTTTTTGCTTTAAAGATAAGACTTAAACCCAACAACCTTTACCCCCCACCCCCAAAGTTTCACTTTGAACCTTAGAACTCAATCATCTTCATTTAAAATTGTTGCCACAAGCAACTAATAACCATTTTTTGTTTTCTGCCTAACCTTGTAAGAAGTCTATTAAAGCCAGGTCTCCGCATGTTTCAGCAAATGGTAGCTCTTTTTCTTTCTATGCTGGCACATCCACTTTCTCTACTCTTGGCATGTAGAAGATATGCATTCACGTAATTGGAAAAATCTGGATTTCCAATGCCAAAGGGTTAAAGCCTCTTGGATTTCTTTGCAGTGATATACAGCCACTATTTATTTTTGATCAGTGGCATTTTGGTCACTGTTTAATTAGGGTACTGAATATCACTGTCAGTACTAGGGTTTTTGCTTTTCTTGGGTCTTTCTTTTTTGGCACATGTAAATTTTGTTTTGTATAAAATGAAATGACTTTCTTTTGGTCTCTGATAATGGGTTTAAAATTCAAGGAGCATCTGGTTTTGGCGTGGGGATGATCCAGGATTATGTTGTGACTGATGCATATTGGTTATTTGTAGTTTTCTTTTTTGTTTAATCTTTACAAGGGGAAAACTACAAGTAACAAGTTTTGTATAATTAATTTAAACTTGTTACAGGTTTTCATGTTCAGGATAAACAATTTTTCAACCTTGGGTCAGAATACTTGCAAGTTTAAGGTGACTGCATTTTACCCTGGGACAACTGTTTCCTGCCAATTGTGTGTGTGTGTGTGTCCAAACACTTCAAAACTGCGCTAAAAGATGTAAATTTAAAATTGGTTGTGTATCTGATCTGCCCCAGGTTCAGCAAATAGTTCTTTTTAAAAACAACAACAGAAAAAAGAATATTGGAGTGGGTTGCTCTGCCTTCTTTCAGCGGTTCTTTTTGACCTAGGGATCAAACCCACATATCTTACATCTCCTGCATTGGCAGGAGTGTTCTTTATCACTCGTGCCACTTGGGAAGCCCACTAAATAATCAATTCAACAATATATGCTCTAATTTTAACATAATGTCAAATAAAGACTGTATAATTTTTTAATGCTAAAATTTCACCATTTCAACTGTCTAGCCTAGTAACCCCATAGGGCTATGACTATTTCCATCTAAAAGATAAAGGCTGAGGGCCCAAAACTCAAAGATAGTACATCCCCACCTGCCCAGCTTATTTTCACAAGCACGTACCCAAGTCTCCTTTTTCCTTTACAGTGGGAACCACAGAGACTTTAAACTTTTTAATAGGAGATATAGAGGGAGGATGTTGTCATAGGCTGGTTTCAAAGAAAACAAAACAAAAGTGTGATATTACCAAATGAAAACCCCAATTGCCTCCTTTTCCCATGAAAATATGGAGATAGGAAGATCTGGGAGTTTGGTGCCAAACAGCTTATACCTATCAATAAACAACCTGATGGATGCTAAAGTAGTTTGCTCATTTCATCCATAATTGTCCAAATATTTGACTATTTTTTCTTTACATCTATTAAAATTCCATATATTATGGGAAATTCTTCAAATTATTTATTTCTACTATGCTTTTGCTGGGTGATTTTTATGTGCCATGCTCTTAGGTACTTGTTTAGGTAATGCAGACTATAGCTAGAGCTAAAAACAGCTGGAAACATTTCTGGAATTGAGGAATTCCTTTAATTCTGAACAGCTACAAGAGAAATTATCTGTCTAGGAAGGAGAAAATGGAGCCTAATGAAGCTAAAAAACAAACACAAATATGTCTACCCAGAATGAAAGGAAGATTTCCATTGGGAAAATGCTCTCATAACTGGAAATTAGCCTTCTCTTTTTGACAGCTAACTACTGTACTTCAAAACATTTTCTTTAAAATGACTGGAATAATTATGGCTACTGCATCCTTCTGTAGGGAAATGGCTCATGGAGCGATAAAGACCAAGAGTAAGTAGGCTGAAATAGTCCTATCTAATTAAAACCTGTCATCTAATTAAACACATTCTCAGCGATAGGAGGGTCTCAAGCTAGTATTCTGATAGGGAAATGGTGTTCCAAATCATGAATCACACAATCAAATGTGCTGAGCACCACCAATTAGCCTATATTTAGGCACAATTTCTCTTTTTAGGGAAACAAGGACGCCAATTTTTCTATATGCAAATTAAATAGAACACTATTCCTCTTACATAGAATGTCCCCAGAAAAATATGTTTTTCCCTTTTCTTGTTTAATACATCCTGGTGATCTTTGTAATACGTGAATGTCAAATTATAAATCTAGGCAGTAAAGATCTATTTTCCCATGCTCTCTCCTTTTTGCCATTGTAAGAATGACTTCATTCTAGGACAATACCATGCAGCTCAAATTTTTAAACTTCCAAGTCCTGAAGACAACTGTGCTTCAATTTTGGCTTGTCCTACTGCAGCAGTGAAATCAAGTTTGTTTTTTTTTTTTTTTTTCACAGTATCATCTCATTTTTATTTTAAGGAAAAAAATTACATATATTCCAAGACACAAACATATATAGGCATATCATAGAAAAGAGTTACTGTACAAACTAAAAGGCTTCTCTGGTGGCTCAGATGGTTAAGAATCTTAATGCAGTGCAGGAGACCCAGGCTCGATCCCTGGGTCACAAAGATCCCCTGGAGAAGAGAATAACAATCCCCCTCCAGTATTCCTGCCTGGAGAATCCCATGGACAGAGGAATCTGAGGGCTACAGTCTATGTGGTTACAAAAAGTTGGACACAACTGAGCGTTTTTCGCCTTCATACTAACTCATAATTTACTAATAATTATTCTGAAGAAAGCTGAAGAATTTGACTGGAGGGCAAGGTAGGAGAGAGAGTTCCAGAATTTAATTTTCTATATTCTTTGTTTTACAATCAACAACCTTATTATTAAAGATTTTTAAACAATTTCTAGTGCTCTTCTTTGAAGACATATTACCAATTAACTATATCAAAAAGGTAAAATAATGGGGACTTCCCTGGTCATCCAGTGGCTAAGACTTCACACTCCCAATGCAGGGGGCTCAGGCTCGATCCATGATCAGGGAATTAGATCCCATACGCTGCAACTAAAGATCTAAGGAGATCTGAGTGCCACAGCTAAAACCCAGCACAGCCAAATAAATAAATGAAAACGAATATTTTTTAAAAAGATAAAATAATAAATTACATTTAAAAAAACAAAAACAATAAAATTCAAAGTCATTTGTGAAAGTGAAAGTTGCTCAGTCGTGACCGACTCTTTGTGACCCCATGGACTAAAACAGTTCATTGAACTCTCCAGGCCAAATACTGGAGTGGGTTCAGTTCAGTTTAGTCACTCAGTCGTGTCCAACTCTGCAACCCCACGGACTGCAACATGCCAGGCCTCCCTGTCCATCACCAACTCCCAGAGTTTACTCAAAGTCACGTCCATTGAGTTGGTGATGCCATCCAACCACCCCATCCCCTGTTGTCCCCTTTTCCTCCCGCCCTCAATCTTTCCCAGCATCAGGGTCTTTTAGATGAATCAGTTCTACACATAAGGTGCCCAAATTATCGAAGTTTCAGCTTCAGCATCAGTCCTTCCAATGAATAGTCAGGACTAATTTCCTTTAGGATGGACTGGTTGGATCTCCTTGCACTGGAGTGGGTAGCCTTTCCCTTCTCCAAGGGATCTTCCACTGGAATGGGTAGCCTTTCTCTTCTCCAGGGGATCTTTTCAACCCAGGGATTGAACCCAGGTCTCCACTTTTACATTTTTCCGTGATTTAGAGGACTTCTCCTTTGAACTCTGATTTTTAACAGATTTTTGTTTTCTTTTCTCTTCTTCGGCAAGAACTTTCTGAAGCAATTGAGCAAAAAAATCGAAGTCAAAAGGGCGCTTTTCCTGGAATGCTTTGTCTATTCTCCATCCATTCGTTTTCTCTTCACGTTTAAATTTATTCTTAATTTCTATTCTTGCTCTGTGAGGAAAAAGCTTTTCAATCATAGAAAAGTCAGTTCCTACCATGCTGATGGCTAAAAAAACATATCTGTCTCTTTATTTGACCATGGTTTAGAATAGTAGCTTTTCCTAAAGCTGGAATATGTAGTTGTAGAACCATGCTCAAATATGGGGTCATTTTCCTCAACAACACAGGGACCTTTTGTCCTTAAAACTTCTACAGTTAAATTTTCTTCATCCAAAATAACAGAACCATCTTCTGCCACTTTTACTCGAGGAACCAGCAAAGGCCCATCATCCAACTCTTCTTCTATTTCTTCGTTATCTTCACCATCAGGAGTAGCCTTGCTTTCTTGCTCTCGTGTTCGGACTGGTGTCGATGATTTTTCAGTTTTCTTTTCCTGCTCCAGTGAAGAAGTCATTGGATTGCTCTCTGGTAGATAATATATGAAGTCTCTCATAGTCATTTTGGAACGATCTGGTGGCCTCTGAGTTTCATTTACGGCATACTTGTTTTTCCATTGCTTCTCTTTCTTCAATTCTTCTTTTAACATTTCCCTCAGTTTCTGGGCTTTGTATATTCGGTATCTGTCTGAACATGGCTGTTTCTCTTTTGTTGGAACAGGGTTTGGCTGTGGAGCTTCTTGATTAACAGTAGATAAAGGATGAGGTTCTGAAGGAACAGTGACACTAGGTTTGACCAGACTAGAAGTACTTGGTATTGGCTCTCTTTTCTGTGAAACAGTAAAGGAAGGCTTACTGGATTCTTCAACATCCTTCCCATCATCAGTCTTTTCAACACTGTTCTTGGGTGTCTTGTCTTGGGGCTCCGCTTCCCCGAAATCCACCGGGGGCACATCTGTGGATTCCGCTGGCTTCGGAGCAGAGGCCGCAGCAGGCTCCTGCGGCCTTGGGGCCTCTTGTTCACGCTGGGGATTGGGGGCGGTGGAGGCCCTGGCGCCTGCTCCGGGCCTGACATTCTGCCTCACGCTGAGGCGGGCCCTGCGGAACAGGGCGGAGCCAGGGGGCCCGGGGAGGTGGCTCCAGGGCCGCTCGCAGCCCCAGCCCCGGCCGCGGCCCGGAGAGGGCTTTAGGAACTACGCCCTTCTCACAAAGCCACACCACCCGCCCCGCGGCCAGCTACCGCAATTTCGCGCCCCAGCCACCGCCGGGATCTCCCGCCGCCGCCTCTTCTTCATGACCCTGCTACTAATAGCTAAGTTTTCTCCTATACCTTCGAAATCAAGTTTAAAATGTATGTACGTATAAGTGGCTTTGACATCAAGATATCATTTGACTATCACATTCACAGCACTGTGTTTTTCTAAGCATTGCCTATGCAATATAAGGCATATAAGGCACCAAGATTCAAACTCTGTTGAAAATAAACATTCTGAAATCATTTTCCGCCACTGGCATTACTCCCATTCATTATAATCTCCACTTCCCCCAAGGTTAATATGGGCTTCTCCAAAGTGCAAGGCCCCCTGCTGTTCCTCTCTTTGCCCCTCTCTTAATTACATGGTATCCTAGGCCCACTTAGCTTGTCCAAGTGTTTGCTATATTTTCTTTGCTGCAAGTGGCCCTAGCTACAAAGCTCTACCAAAAAGTACATAGGGGAACTAAATTCCAAAGCAATTATTCCTTCTTTGTGACTAAACAAAAGGCTATGATGTTAGTTACACAGAATTTTCCACTTGAGAAAGTGAAATTGAGCTTTTAACCTCCACTCGCCTGAGGACCTAGCTTTGTAACCAGTCTGTTCCCATTGATGCTATGTTGCCTAGAGACAAGTCAATCATATATGTTTGCATGTGTGCAAGAGGGAGATGGTCTTTAATGCTGTGGAATGCCAGCATTCCTGACTTTCCAGGCAAATGGCTGTATTCTCTGGTTCCATCAGAATCACATTCATGTAAAAATCTCAAACGTCTCCCCTTGTCAGAAAATGAGCTTATAACACCTCTCTCAGTGTTTCTCTCCTTTAGCAAGTAGAAAAATCTCAAAAGAAACCTTTTGGCTATATCCAAATCCCAATTTGCCTCATTTATATTTTTGTGCATCAATACAAGGTGATGAAACTGAACTCCAGAACGTGTATTGCATAAGGCCACATTTTAGTTCGTGTCTATACCGTCTTTTCTTTATCCTACAAGTCAATGTCCTTCCTCTTAGACAGGAAAATCAAGCAAAGCTTAGCATAACACCTTTAATAAAAGATAAACTTACCCTACAGGGTGATTATGTAATACCTTCTCCTATATAAACAAAAACAACAATAAATATGTATCTATATATCTAGATAGATAAATACAGATATCAATATATATCTGATTTACCCAGAGTTTACCTTAGATATTTATCTATTATTTGGCTACATAGGCAAGAACTCTTGTTATTAAAATATCTAAATTGTCTACTTTTATTGATAAGAATCTTAAGTGATTGGCCTAAAACCCCATAACAGAGTAAGAATAAAGCAGGATTGGAAAGTAATTTTTACTATAGTTTATGTAATATTTATCTTGCTGATCAATCTCACTTGTCAGGAGTTAATCAAGTACCTACCATAAGAGCAAATAGATAACTGAATATGGAAAAAGATCACCTTAATTTAGAAAAAGTGGTCATAGAAATTTAGCTATTATTTTGGTGATGAACACACACATAGATATGATAGATGGATAAGTAGATAGAGACAAACAGATAAAGGTATAAATCATATGATTGCTAAAACATGCTATAATTAATTCCCTGGCTCTTTAGGAGATGAGATCCATTAGACATAGAGATGGCCTACTAGAAGCCGAGGAACTTAGTAGAAACTCTTTTTCAGCCCCAAGATGATTCTCTGAATTCCACAATAGACTGCATGGTTTGCTTTGCAACAGTTCACTAAGCAGCACAAGTAACAAAGACAGAACCAGTGGTCAAATCACAAGTGACAATAAGATGCTGTATCATTTCAAAGCAAATTCGCGGTGTTTTTAACATTTTTTCCAGTCACAGTTCTTGGTTTAATCTCTTCAATTCAGACACATCATGTTGACAATTCCACAAACCTTGTTCAGGTAGTAGATAATCTTATTGACCAGCAGATATTTTGTTTTCTGCATTTGATCTTCTAGTTTAATGAAGTGTGACATATTATCTGAGTGATGTCAAGTCTGTGAAATATAAGGTGATATTTTCCTATTTAATGGCAAATGAAGTGGCATTATGTGATTGTTTACCTGCAACTTTTCCCCCTCCAAACAAGATTACTAGCTTGCTTACTCAAGGGTGGTAATGCTGTTTTGAAGACATCCTGATAGAGATTATATACAAGGAGAACTGACCTTCAGTAAAGCATCAGAGCAGGCTCTGCACGGAAGAGACACAAACAAGCATTCCACTGGAGAAGTTTGGGAAGACACCACTTTTTCCCATTTTTTAGTATCCACAGACTTTTCCCTATAACTATGCTGCAGTCTCCTTCTCCTTTGACCAATCCATCGCACATGGAGGCTTGGAATGGACTTGTTGCATCTGGTCTTGCCCCTTGTCCTTTAGGACTTCCATTGACTAGCCTGATGGTCCCAGAAGGAACATCAAAGTCTAATGAAACAGAGCTAGTTTGCCAGTCATTAATGAGCTGCTGACATGCAGGCCACTAAGTGGGCCTAGCTCAACCCCCCAAACATGAGCAAGCACAGGTAAGATCACTAGAGATGCCTGGCCTATCCCTCTTGATTCCAAGAAACATGGAGAACAGATGATCATTGTTGTACGTCACTGTGTGCTTATTTATTACACAGCACTGATTGTGGCAAGAGTTGAATGACCCACCTGTGTATCTCTCAGTGCCTCCATATCCTTTAACAATTCATATACTGGGCCCCACTCTGAGAGATCTTGCAATCAAACAAGAAAAAGGAATGTTCTTCAGCAGTGGCCATGCTCCCAGGATAGTGGGAAGATACACAGGAAAAACAATGCATGGTCCATGTCCTCAAGGAGTCTACAATGTCACTGAGAAATAAAATTCACACACTCACAACAGGAGATCACTATTATCAGTGTGATTTGACTAGGCACTTATATCAGTTTCGTTGTCCACCTCTATCAGAATGTACAGGTTTTAGTCCACAGTTTATTGTGATCCACACAGTCAAAGGCTCTGGCATAGTCAGTCAAGCAGAAATAGATGTTTTTCTGAAACTCTCTTGCTTTTTCCATGATCCAGCGGATGTGGCAATTTGATCTCTGGTTCCTCTGCCTTTTCTAAAACCAGCTTGAACATCTGGAAGTTCACAGTTCATGTACTGCTGAAGCCTGGCTTGGAGAATTTTGAGCATTACTTTACTTGCGTGTGAGATGAGTGCAATTGTGCGGTAGTTTGAGCATTCTTTGGCATTGCCTTTCTTTCAGATTGGAATGAAAACTGACCTTTTCCAGTCCTGTGGCCACTGCTGAGTTTTCCAAATTTGCTGGCAGATTGAGTGTAGCACTTTCACAGCATCATCTTTCAGGATTTGAAACAGCTCACCTGAAATTCCATCACCTCCACTAGCTTTGCTCGTAGTGATGCTTTCTAAGGCCCACTTGACCTCACATTCCAGGATGTCTGGCTCTAGATGAGTGATCACACCATTGTGATTATCTGGGTCGTGAAGATCTTTTTTGTATAGTTCTTCTGTGTATTCTCATCACCTCTTCTTAGTATCTTCTGCTTCTGTTAGGTCCATACCATCTCTGTCCTTTAATGAGACCATCTTTGCATGAAATGTTCCCTTGGTATCTCTAATTTTCTCAAAGAGATCTCTAGTCTTTCCCATTCTATTGTTTTCCTCTATTTCTTTGCATTGATCACTGAGGAATGCTTTCTTATCTCTCCTTGCTATTCTTTGGAACTCTGCATTCAGATGCTTATATCTTTCCTTTTCTCCTTTGCTTTTCGCTTCTCTTCTTTTCACAGCTATTTGTAAGGCCTCCTCAGACAGCCATTTTGCTTTTTTGCATTTCTTTTTCCCTTCATTCTTTCTGGAGTTATTTCTCCACTGATCTCCAGTAGCATATTGGGCACCTACTAACCTGGGGAGTTCATCTTTCAGTGTCCTATCTTTTTGCCTTTTCATACTGTTCATGGGGTTCTCAAGGCAAGAATACTGAAGTGGCTTGCCATTCCCTTCTCCAGTGGACCACATTCTGTCAGACCTCTCCACCAGGACCTGTCCATCTTGGGTGGCTCCACAAGGTATGGCTTAGTTAGACAGGCTGTGGTCCATGTGATCTGATTGGCTAGCTGTCTGTGATTATGGTTTCAGTCTGTCTGCCCTCTGTTGCCCTCTCTCAGCACCTACCACCTTATTTGCGTTTCTCTTACCTTGGACATGGGGTATCTCTTCACAGCTGCTCCAGCAAAGTGAAGCCGCTGCTCCTTACCTTGGACGTGGGGTAGCTCCTCTCAGCTGGCGCCCCGACCTTGGATGTGGGGTAGCTCCTGTGCTGTCTAGTCAAGACTATGGTTTTTCCAGTAGTTATCTATGGATGTGAGAAGTGGACTATAAAGAAAGCTGAGTGCAGAAGAATCTAGAGATGGTGACCTTCAGCCAACATCAATAGCACATCAACAAACAAGGGCGGTCCAAAGGGACATTGTTAAGATTAGCTGAGTGCTAAAATAGAATTTCTTGTTCCAATATGGGCAGTTTTCTAATTTCTCTGGACCTTGACTCTGAATCAGCAACAGTTTCCCACTGGCTAATTCAACCTTTGAGTCTCAGCTTACACATGACTTCTTTAAAATCTTCCCCCTCCCTCCAAACTTGATTAGATCTTCTGTTATATGTTGCTATACTATTCTTGACTTCTTCATAATGTTCATTACAATTGAAATTATTTATAATATTATCTGCCTAATTACTAGTTCTTCTGTTGGATTTAACATTCCAGAAGGTAGGACAAGGTCTATTTTGTTCCCTGAAATATAGATGTCCAGTATTTATTTAATAATGAGCATTTGGAGACAGTATCAAGACTTACATATATAAAAACCTAGAATACTAGGCCTAGATCAGATTTTAAGTTGCAGCTGGTCCAACCCCTATTGCAACATGGGAATCCTCTCTCAAAGTGCATACCTGTCTCTTATACACATCTTTCATGGGGTCGCAAGAGTCGGAGACGACTGTGCAACTGAACTGAACTGAACTGACTAGATGAACCTTTGTTGGCAAAGTAATGTCTCTGCTTTTTAATATGCTGTTTAGATTGGTCATAACTTTTCTTCCAAGGAGTAAGCATCTTTTAATTTCATGGCTTCAGTCATGATCTGCAGTGATTTTGGAGCCCAAAAAAAGTCTGCCACTGTTTCCACTGTTTCCCCATCTATTTGCCATAAAGTAAAGGAGATCACGATGGTGTGATCACTCACCTAGAGCCAGACATCCTGGAATGTAAAGTCAAGTGGGCCTTAGGAAGCATCACTATGAACAAAGCTAGTGGAGGAGATGGAATTCCAGTGGAGCTATTTCAAATCCTGAAAGATGATGCCATGAAAGTGCTGCACTCAATATGCCAGAAAATTTGGAAAACTCAGCAGTGGCCACAGGACTGAAAAAGGTCAGTTTTCATTCCAATCCCAAAGAAAGGCAGTGCCAAACAATGCTCAAACTACCACACAATTGCACTCATCTCACATGCTAGTAAAGTAATGCTCAAAATTTTCCAAGCCATGCTTCAGCAGTACATGAACCATGAACTTCCAGATGTTCAAGCTCCTTTTAGAAAAGGCAGAGGAACCAGAGATCAAATTGCCAACATCCGATGGATCATGGAAAATGGAAGGACTGATGCTAAAGCTGAAACTCCAGTACTCTGGCCACCTCATGCAAAGAATTGACTCATTGGAAAAGACCCTGATGCTGGGAGGGATTGGGAGCAGGAGGAGAAGGGGATGACAGAGGATGAGATGGCTGGATGGCATTACTGACTCGATGGACATGAGTTTGAGTGAACTCCGGGAGTTGGTGATGGACAGGGAGGCCTGGTGTGCTGCCATTCATGGGGTCGCAAAGAGTTGGATACGACTGAGTGACTGAACTGAACTGAACTGAATGGGACCAGATGCCATGATCTTAGTTTTCTGAATGTTGAGCTTTAAGTCAACTTTTTCACTCTCTTCTTTCCCTTTCATCAAGAGGCTCTTTAGTTCCACTTCACTTTCTGCCATAAGGGTGGTGTCATCTGCATCCCTGAGGTTATTGATATTTCTCCCGGCAATCTTGATTCCAGTCTGTCCTTCATTCAGCCCAACATTTCGCACGATGTATTCAGCATATAAGTTAAATAAGCAGGGTGACAATATACAGCCTTGACATACTCCTTTTCCTATTTGGAACCAGTCTGTTGTTCCATGTCCAGTTCTAACTGTTGCTTCCTGTCCTGCATACATGTTTCTCAAGAGGCAGTTCAGGTGGTCTGGTACTCCCATCTCTTTCACAAAGAGGGGTGCAAATCCAAGTAGAGAGAATGTTATGCACTCTAGAATGGAAATAGAAATTAATATACAATAGAAAGAACAGGGATTGATTGAGTGACCAAGGACTTCTTTAGTATTTACCATGTGCCAAGTGCTAGTCTGAGTTCTTTATAAATGTGAACAGCTATAGCAACATTATGAGACAGATACTATCATCATTCTCTTTGCATAGTACAATCTGACCACAGTGGAAGAATTTCAATACTCTCTAGTAAAGGATCTTGCATGGGATTAGTATTCAATAGAAAAAATCTAAATGTCAAGAATAACTTTTCTTGGCAAAGATATCTATAGTTACCAAATTTGTTGTCCACTACCTTTAAATTAGACATTAATTTTTTTTTTTCTTGAGTGTCTATGAGTTGCAAAAAGGAAGATGGAAAAAATGTAAGAAGGAAAGAGTATTCCCTTTCCCTTATTCTAAATAAACTACTTTATTCTAATAAACTATTCTATCAACTGTGGTTGGAATTTTGCTTTAATATAATATTAGTAAACTAGCTTGATTCTAATAAAATACATCTGTCTTCTGGGAGAATGAATTCATGCTTTATTCAATTTTTAAAGGCATGAGGGCATAGTCTTCTCTTAGTAAGTGAGAACAATCTGGAGATTCTATTTCAAACCAAATTCCTAAGCCAGTTATAATAGTTATCTAAACAGAAAATTGTTGCATGTGTTCCAAAGCTTTGCATTGAATTTCATGACATTCACTCATAGTTCAATGTCAATCAACAGAATTTTACCAAAACTCTACATATTACAAATACTCTGTAGGATGTAACTTTTCTTTCTAATGTAGTAGGGAGTATTTTTCCTCTATAAATAAACTCTCAAAATCATTCTAACTCCCTACTTTCCATTATGAATATCTCCAGACATGAATAGATACTTAATGCTCTGCTACACCATATTAAAGTTTGAATATTTAAAGCTTGCAAATTCAGACAGGTTTTATATATTTCCCTATTTTTCCACAGTATGTTCTAATTCCAGTCTCTTTGGGGGTATAGGTTTGAACCCCACTGCTGCCAAAGTCAGTTTTGCCTATTCTTTCACTAAGTAACTAAGATTACTTTGAATAAGTAACCTATTCCCGAAAAGGACTTGAGACAGTTTATAATAAAGGCACAGGACCATTAGAACAAAAGACAATAAAATGTATCTAAATCAAGAGGTAAATATGGTGCTTAAGGAATAAAGAGAGAGAAAGTTTGAAAATTATAAATTAAATGTTTTCTGTGTGCAAGGAAAATTTTTCCCCTAGCCATTTCCTTTCTGAGTCTGTATAGTTAGTGATTATCTCTTATAAAGTATTTAAATACAAAGTTCAGAACAATGTTAAATGAGAGTATAGTGGTGGAGCAGGGGCTTTGAGCAGTCAGAGAAACAGATCTCTTCTTGATAGTACTGGTGTTCCAGGTTTGCCTGGGCCAAAGTCTATCACACATGCTTCCATCATGTACAGTGGACAAACACAAGTCACAAATTCAACCCCCTCCCTGAGGAACACTCAGGTTTATAAGCAAATTCCATTTCTTCCTCTTCTCAAGAAGGTTTATAATATATAATAATTAACAAGATTATTATAAAGATAACCTTGAATCCTTTCTAATAAATTTTAAATATTAAATAATTCACATTTTTAGATATTTTATTTTAGTAAAATAATTAGTTGCAGCAGAGCTAACAACTAATCAAAGATTTATATTATAATATAACATATGGAATATTTATGGCTTAAGCTAATTGCATGAACCATGTAATTGTCAGAGTTGTTACCTCACTTTGAACACACAGACATAATATGTATGCTTTTTAACCATTATCCTAAAAAATAGACTAGAATGAACAATATATTTATTATATACCAATTATCATGGTCACATGTACTCTAAACAGTAACATCATCTGGAAATGGAATAAAAATATGGTTGTTATGCTCTCAGTTCAGTTCAGTCGCTCAGTCATGTCCGACTCTTTGCAACCCCATGAATGGCAGTAAGCCAGGCCTCCCTGTCCATCACCAACTCCCAGAGTTCACTCAGACTCATGTCCATTGAATCAGTGAAGCCATCCAGCCATCTCATCCTGTCATCCCCTTCGCCTGCCCCCAGTCCCTCCCAGCATCACAGTCTTTTCCATGAGTCAACTCTTCATCATGTTCTACAAGCTATCAAATGTTGTCTCTCATTTGACACCTGAAGCAAATTAGTCATATTAACTATGTAACTAAAAAGCTCCATACTTATTAGTAAGAATATCCACATTGAATGTGTGTGAAGTCATTGACTGTATCTTCTTAAAAGCTATGAAGTGAATTTTTAAAAAGCAAGCTGATATAGCTTTGCAGGACTCATGATTATGAGTCTTCAGTAAATTCTAAGTTCTACAAGGCCACGAAAGGAGTTTAGCTAATATTGCAACTGAGCACCTTAAGCATCAGAACCAATACAGTCACTGACATAAGTTAAATCTTTTTTAAGTAAATTAACATTATCATAGGGCCCAACATTAAACAAAGTCTGCACCTATCTAAAAAATGTTATCAAAGTAAATCAGAAACTGAGATGGTGCATGGATCAATACTAGCATATTTGATCAAATCCTCAAAATATCTTGACTGCATGACCTGCTAAGAGTTACCCCAAAGTTTTCCTTTTCTAACAGAAAGCATGACATTAAAAAGACGGTTCCCATGATTTTGTATTCATTATAGTGAAAAGTTCCCATTCCATGAAAGTAGAAATATGTTTATTTCACTCACTTTTCCCATAAATACCTGCATCTGGTCCTTACAAGATGCTCAATAAATACTTGTTGAATTAATGATCATATAAATGAATAAAATTCATCCTTATTCTACTTTGAATGTTTCAGATGTCTAATGATTATGATAAATTGCTGATTTTGATCATTTTAAATTAGAATACAAGAATTAAATTCAAGTCCAATCTAATCAGAGATCATGAAAAACATTGAATACAAAATGCTTATCTCACTTCTGGCATGATTTTTTTAACTTTTTTATAGTTGATATGTTTATTTCTAGTCTTTTCTTTGCACATATACTTTGCATGTACACATATGGGATCTTGCAATCCAAACTGTTTAGCAACTTGATTTCTCATTTAACACTATTATGTGTGTCTCCACTCCCTAGGTCCTTTTAAAATTTTTTTATTGAAATATGATTGATTTACAATGTTGTGTGGAATGATTTTTCCCACCATCCAGTATACAATAGTGGGACAGTTAGATCTTCCAGTTGTGGAGGAGAGTGTTTTCCATTTGCTGGATCTTGGGATATATATCTTTTCAGTCTCCCTCTCAAGAGTTTATTCTTTGTACCATGAAGAGCTTACAGATGCCAATATTATAAAAACAAGTTTAATAATTTCCATGGGGAGACATCTCTTTTGGAAATTTACAATAGAGACTTAATAATCCATGAGACTTGGCTAACCAAACTTTCCTGGAAACAGTCATCAGATATAATAGAAAACTGACTTATTCTTGCCAGTTCCATTCCTTTCCAGGAATAAACTCAAAAGTAAATTTTAAGTAAAGTTTCCCCAGTGATATCCACTAACAATTAATCTAATTCTCTTTCATAAAAAGTGGAGAAATATCAGTCCCATAATCTTTTAAGAAGGTGAATATAGAACCAGAATCATAAAAATGCAACAGTTCTTAAAACATGCCTAATTCCCAGACTTCTGTACTTTTTCCTTACATCCTAATAGTCACCTGATTTCTATTCAAGTATCTGGTAGGGAACCATGCTGCTAAGTCACTTCAGTCGTGTCCGACTCTGTGCGACCCCATAGACAGCAGCCTAACAGGCTCCCCATCCCTGGGATTCTCCAGGCAAGAACCCTGGAGTGGGGTGCCATTTCCTTCTCCGGTAGGGAACCATAGCCAAACAAATCACTTTAGTTGTTGTTGTTTTTTTTTCCTTACTAATTATTCTAATTAAAGCACCAATGTGACAGCAGCAAAATAGATCTAAAAACAACGCTGTTACACGGACAGGGTTTCAAAGCACTAAAATATGTTTAATCCAAGGATTTGCATGCGGTCGCCCTTCCATCTGCTGCAAAAATTGAGTCCTCTGGTTGGAAGTGACTCTGATAGAATAAATATCATTTGAGGCTCTGCCAGTAGTGGAAACAATTACGGATTCTATCATGTGCTCTTCCTCCTTTCTCTCCAACCGTGAGAGAAACTAAGATAGAAAGCAGGAAACATCCAACTGGGCTCCCTGGGAGGACACCTCTCTTTCTATAATCAGACTAACAGCAACCAGCTCTGGCTACTGGGACATCAAACATGAAGAGACTGCTGTTGTGCAGAAAATAAATAAGCAGACATCAAAGATTTGTGGAAAATTTGATTAAGAAACTTTCTCAGTCTTGCCACATAGCAGACACTGAACTACTGAAATGTGTTGTGGCTAGAATTAAATACACAGACTTATTTTGCCTCTGAAATCTGTTACATTGATACATACCCATCAATTTGGACACTGTAATGGAAAAATTAACAAAACAATGACCCTGGCATGAACCTAGTCTTTGAATCAGAAAGAATTTCAAAGTATTTTTGTATTCAAGATACACATTTTGTATTCGAGTGAAATTTTAAATTCCTTAAAGAATTGAGAAGCAAATAAATGCCAAATCAAAAATAATTTTGGTCTGGTGAAATATCAAGGCAAATTGCTTCCTTTGCATCATACTATAATTACTACATAATAAGAGTGTGAGGGGGGGGGAACAATAACTGTGCTTCATTCTTTCAACCAGTCATTTAAGTCTGAAGATGTTATCAGTGGGTGACCGAACTTCAAACATGCAGAAAAATACTCAACAATATTAAACTTGTATAGGTAAGTATCCAATAAAAGCCACTTGAATAAAAATATATTAAATACTTAAAACTGCAAAATCATTCGATGGAAAAGAAAAATCCATTCAGAAAATGAAGAATTTGAATAATTTATGTAATTTTGCCAAACACTACATTATTGCTCCAATTTCCACTTTGCTGGGGCTAATCTCTCCTTCCAGATTCTCTCATCTCCCTCCATCAAGTCTCTTGATCTTATCTAACAGAGCAAGTAGACAATATATTATACTATGTTCCTGGAAGCCTACAAGACCTTGGAGAATGGTATATTTCAGAGAAGAGACTGTTGAAAAAGGGGTCTTCATCCTAATTCTAACCTTGATTATCTAATTGTTACTAAAAATGACATTCATTATTTCCCCCTACATTCTTTATTTACCTGTTACAAGTCACCAGCCACCTGGTATACAAGTCTAATATCAACCAGAAAACAGAGGCAATTAAGATAAGTGATCATAGCCCCCAGTTCTAATTAACCTGCCAATGTCACAAAGTCCAAATGCCAAATTTCCCCTTGGAAAACTCCGTAGAAATTTCAAAAGACTGAGTAGCTCAAGAGTCCTCTCTCTAGCCAATGTCTGTTTTGTTTTGTTTTGTTTTTTTCTGATCAGCCAACCTTTTAATGACACAAGGGTGGTCACCAATAAATCTCAGATTGTAATTATTCACCAGCACTTCATAAGCCCTGGTTACTCCTTTCATACCATCAGATTCTTTGAAGTTTTGTGAGGGTCCATTTTTAATTTAGATGAAAGATTTCACTCTGTAGGTTTCTGAAATACACTGAGGAGAAGGACGGGTTCATTTACTCCTAGAGCCATTCCTCACTTCTTTGTTTTGCAGAGGGCATTTAAATCACAGTATTTCTAGCTCTAAAGCAAGAGCAGGAAAGAAATCTCACCTGCTTCTATGGCTATAACTCAGAATCTGACTTATTTGAGTACCTACATTACAGAGTAGTAGATCCTAGTATCAATCAGAGCCAACAACAACAAAATCAATCACACTAAGAGGACTCAAAATATGAACCCAAAGAAGTCAACTAGGCTCTGAGCAAAAAGGACGTCCCATAAAGCAGAGATGGTGACCTTCAGCCAACATCAATAGCACATCAACAAACAAGGGCGGTCCAAAGGGACATTGTTAAGATTAGCTGAGTGCTAAAATAGAATTTCTTGTTCCAATATGGGCAGTTTTCTAATTTCTCTGGACCTTGACTCTGAATCAGCAACAGTTTCCCACTGGCTAATTCAACCTTTGAGTCTCAGCTTACACATGACTTCTTTAAAATCTTCCCCCTCCCTCCAAACTTGATTAGATCTTCTGTTATATGTTGCTATACTATTCTTGACTTCTTCATAATGTTCATTACAATTGAAATTATTTATAATATTATCTGCCTAATTACTAGTTCTTCTGTTGGATTTAACATTCCAGAAGGTAGGACAAGGTCTATTTTGTTCCCTGAAATATAGATGTCCAGTATTTATTTAATAATGAGCATTTGGAGACAGTATCAAGACTTACATATATAAAAACCTAGAATACTAGGCCTAGATCAGATTTTAAGTTGCAGCTGGTCCAACCCCTATTGCAACATGGGAATCCTCTCTCAAAGTGCATACTGATGATCAATATGCTGCTCCTTAAACAATTCCATGAAGGTCAGTAAGTAATATGTGAGACATGGTATTCTACCACTTACTGCTTACTAGAAATCACTCCTCAAGTGCTTCCTAAATTTTCCATTTGTCATTTCCATCTCAGAAGTAATTCAGAATAAAACCCATTCCTTTCTTTACACAAGAGCTTTAAATGTGGCAAAATAGCAAAAATGTGTTTCAATCAGTCTTCCTTCTTCCAGGCATAACCTTTGTTCTTCTAAATATTCCTCATACTATCTGATTTTGATTCTCTTCACAGTTCTTTTCCCTTTATACAACTTGTGCCCCAATTTGACCAGATCCCACAACACTCCAAATGTGGTATGACCCAGGAAGAAGAATGAAAGAACAATGAAATCATTGTCTTCCTTGATCTAGACCCTATAATTTTATTAGTGCAGCTTAATTTTTGGATTGCTAGTGGTATCCATATTTTTAAAAAGTAAATTTTACTCAGCTCTTTACCAACTGAACTATCAGGGAAGCCCTCTACTCAGCTCAGCACTGGCTTAATAAAACTGTGATATTGCTTAGTAAATTTTAGAGTTACTCATCTTTGCCATATGTCAGTATTGTATTAGATTCCCATTGCCTTGGGGAAGCTTTATTATATAAGTGTACGTGGAAGTGTCTTAAGGCCTATCCCATAACAAGCATATATATATGCTTCTCTTTTTCCTTTCTTTACCTCAAGACTCCACCAGACAAAACCAGGTCTTTCTGTGACACTTGATAATCACTCCAAATTGTTGAATCCTAAAGAACGGCCATGGTCTGCAAAAGGTAGCAACTGTTTTCATGTCAGTGGTGACACATTTTCCAGGCTTCTGAAAACCAAATTAAAAAAGGATGCATTGCCTCCAGTCTCTGATTCATCAGCGTGTGTGGCTCCTATAACTAGAGGAAGCCTGGTGGTATCTCCGCCTTTCCACTCAACAAGAATCCTTCACACAGACCTACTCCTGCTCCTCATAAAGGCCACATGGCTGTGAGCACAAAGAAACTGCCATATTCATGGTTCACTTCCTACTTCTTATCCACTTTCAAATTACACTATTGTTAATTGCTCCAGAAAAATACTGGGCTAAGCAAAAAGTTCCTTCAAAGTTTTTCCATAAGATGTTATGCAAAAACCTGAATGAATGATATTTTTGGCTAACCCAATATATTACCTTTCCTCTAACTTATTAAATGTCCATGTCTGTATACTTGCAACTACTCTGATGCATTTTTTTTTAAACTGGATTCATATGGCTTTATATTATTATTTATTTTACAGTGTTCTAGGGTAGAAATTATTTTCTACCAGGATTTTTGCACAGTGCTCTACTGTTTTCTAGGTTTCAATGTTTCTGTTGAAAAAATGGTAATACTTGAATTATATGATACTGTTAGGTAGTTAGAATAGGAAAGAGGAGTCCAGAATGGCAGTGGCTAAAAGACAAAGAAGGGAAAAGCCCATGAAAATAGAACAAAGGAAGGTCTGAGGACCAGAGTGAGGACCTCAGGTAAAATAACAGCCCTCCTGGCTAGCCCAGTTTACATAGGGCAGGGCCAGGGAGGGGAGAAAAACACATAAAAAGAGGAGCCAAAATTGAGCGGGGGGCTTCTCTTCTGGTCTTTTGGGTCGGCCCGTCCTCATGCCTGGAGGATGTGGTTTCCTTTGCTTGCCAATAAAACTGAGCATTAACACCGGTCCATCTGTCACTTCAAATTTTTGCTGTGGTGAGACAGAACCAAGGAAATTATAAACTCCCCAGACACAATCATTCATGTTCAAGTAATTCTCCCTTGTGAATGTACCCTGTTCTTGTTTCCAATGCAATACCTTATCTTACCAAGAACTTTACTTGTAGCTCTTTTGTATTTTAAATTGTATTCTCTTTCTTTTATCAGATTTGCTTTCTCTGAGTCTCCATTTTCTACTTGTTCTTCTTGGTCTTTGCCTTCTACATTGGAGATGTTCAATGTTTGGCTTCCCATGGCCAGCAATTTATATTTAAGAGTAATAGCCTAACACTCTGTTTGGAAAAAAAAAAAAGCTGTGGATTGATGCCTTTTACCATGAGTGGCAAAGTGGAGACCATGCTATTTCACTTGAGAAGACTTAATGAGAGTTTTGTAAATCTCTTGTTTTGAACCAGAAAAGGAACTCCCTACATTACTTTTATTGATAAATTGTGCTGCCATCAGCATTCTGAGAGCCAAAAAGGAAAAAAGAGCTGGAAGACTCCCAGTACAGAATACAGACTTTCACTTAATCTTGTTCCCTATGTAGGGCCACACCCTGTGCTTAGTTTTGCTTGCTCTCCCTGAGTTAAGAGTCTCCCTACATGAAATCTGCCAAAAACAAAAACTTCATTTCCTCTGCTGAATGGGACTTGGGATTTAGCCTGGTCCTTAAATAGAACTTTCCAGCAATTTTCATGATTTTGGCCTCATCTCCTAAACCCAATGTAGACGTATCTGGTACCCCAAGCCTCTAACACTGGGATTATATAGGTAAACTGGTTGTCCTGGTTTTGTATTTCCTCAATAAATTCCTCCTTTTCATGTCTAGTTAATAAAATACTTACCCAGCTTTCCATTTTCCAAATGAATACTTTTTCCATATAAATGTTTCATACAGAGATGGACATATTTTACTAAAAAATTAGCTGTTTATATAAAATTCAAATTTAAGCTGGGTATCTTATATTGTATCCGGTAACCAAGCATGGTGGAAAGAAGAATAAATAAGTGTTAAGAGTCCTGAATTTCCCACCTCACACTATGGAGAATCAAGAGATGGTATCTGAATTTGATAGAACTGAAAATTTTTAATCTAATATTTAGATTTTCAAAAGTAGCTAATAAAGTTTTAAATACAGAACTATGTTAGCTAGAGAGGGAATAGGTTGTGAGAAATCGTATGAATAAAATCTTCAGCTAGTATAGCAGAAAAATGCTAATCTCTAAAGTTGGGAAATAAGAAAGGAAGTCAAACATTAAAGCAGCCACCAAAAGACCTAAAAGCAGGAATGATTGAATATGGTTGTCCCTAGGCTCAGGGAACGTGGCTGCAATGACACATAGAGAAGATTATGGGTTTTCAATATCAGCCTTGTGGTACCTTTTGCTTTCTAATGCATGTTTTACTTATATTTAAAAATTCAGTTTAAGAAATACCTAAAGTGCATATGTATACTTCTAATATAGATGCCTATAATAAATATCTACAGTGTTGACTTATGAACACTTTTGCATACATCTTAAATTGTGAAAAGTCAGAGTCAGAATAGCTTAAGTTTCAAAGAAAGAAGTCTATTGGAGAAATTAGATTTTCTCTTTTCCTAGTAAGAAGAGACATTTTCTTTCCCTAGGGAAAATGTTGAATATGAAAGCAAAATGCCCAGCAGGTGATAATAATCTTGCTTTCATGAAAGAGCAGTCAAGGAAAACACATTCATTTGTCTACTTCCACAGTTTGCTACATTTACTGTCAGATATCTGAGCACTGTTCCCATTTTTAATAATGATTAAATAAGTAATTGTTTCATTAGTCTTAATCTTGGGGTTTACTATAATCTAGGTTTCATGAGTAAGCATACTAATTTGTCTGATTAATTTCCATCTAGCAGTAATTTTAGTTAATAAGAGTGATAAAGGCAATACACAGAAAATATAACATTTATGTAATTACTAACTAAAGTTATGAATATAAAATATGCAATTTCTAAAACAGAGAAGGATGAAAAATAATAGAGGGGCATAGATCTAATACATTTGCATAGCAACATTTAACAAACTTGTATAAAGTCTGTCAGTGAATCCACTTTGAGTCAAACTGGTTGACCTCACACACACAAAATGCTGCTGTAACCTTCATGTTCAATACTGTAGGGTCTCTGATTGAGTTTCTCTGGTAATAAAATAAAATTACTCCATACGTTTGATCCCTGGGTTAGGAAGATCCCCTGGGGAAGGGAACGGCTACCCACTCTAGTATTCTGGCCTGGAGAATTACATGGACTGTACAGTCCATACCTGAATGGTTTAGTGGCTTTCCCTACTTTCTTCAATTTGAGTCTGAATTTGGCAATAAGGAGGTCATGATCTGATAAACTAGCTGGTGTGCATTTTATTTTATTTTTTTTTACTCAGGGGATACCTGGTATAACACAGAAACCAAGAAACAAATTCACTTCATTTCCAATAAATAATCTATATAATTTAAAATGAAAATCAGTTACCTTTATTTGACCATGGTTTAGAGTAGTAGCTTTTCCTAAAGCTGGAATATGTAGTTGTAGAACCACGCTCAAATATGGGGTCATTTTCCTCAACAACACAGGGACCTTTTGTCCTTAAAACTTCTACAGTTAAACTGAAAGAAACATTTTTAAATAGATCCACACTAAACATGTAAGGAAACAAACAGTAAATGAGATTTAATAGTTATATTCTGAAATTTACCATGCCAAAAACCACATCAAAAGTATAACACAAAAAAACAAAAAAGTAATATACATTTGAAGTACGCATATTTTCTAAGAATCTGCCAATTTTCATTTAAAATGTGATTGCTAGGGAGCAAAAATTAATCCTAACTTGTTTTCAAAATCCTTAATAGTAATATAAAATCTGTAAAATATCTCTGGGCTACCTAAATAACTGTTTTTCACTGACTTCTGCATGTCTCCTACATTTAACATATCTTATCATGCAATACCCAATAGGGGATATTGAGAAATATAAGCACTTTGTATTTACACTTTATATTCTTGCACACAAAGCGGTTAAATATGCTTTTAACAATTTAATAAAATCATCATCACAATAAAATCATCATCACAAAATAGTGGAAAACAACATGCATAAACAATTATTATTAACAGCATTCTGCTGCTAAGTCACTTCAGTCGTGTTCGACTCTGTGCGACCCCAGAGGGCAGCCCAACAGGCTCCCCCATCCCTGGGATTCT
>SJYT01050207.1:63684-94409 GCA_006410635.1 Cephalophus harveyi | reverse complement strand
GAAAAAAAAAACAATGCAACTTTAAAATGGGCTAAAGACCTAACAGTTACCTCACCAAAGAAGCAATGAATATATGAGAAGATATTGTAATTAACCTCCAATTAAAATAAATAAATTTAATTTTTTAATGAAAAAATAAATAAATAAAATAAAATGTATGTATCTTTAAAAAAAAAAGGAAAAGAAAAGATGCTTTACACCTTGTATTATCAGGGAAATAGAAATTAAAAACAACCATGAGATATCACTGCACACACAATAGAAAGATCAAAATCCAGAACACTGACAACACAAAATGTTGGGAAAATGAGAAACAGCCAGAAGTTTCATTCATTGCTGATAGGAATGAAATGTGGTACAGCTACTTTGGAAGACAGGCAGGCAGTTTCTTACAAAATGAACATACTCATACCATCCAGAAATGTAATGCTCTGGTATTTACTCAAAGGATTTGGAAGGTTACACCTAGCCAGAAGTTTCATTCATTGCTGATAGGAATGAAATGTGGTACAGCTACTTTGGAAGACAGGCAGGCAGTTTCTTACAAAATGAACATACTCATACCATCCAGAAATGTAATGCTCTGGTATTTACTCAAAGGATTTGGAAGGTTACACCCACACAAAAATATGCAGAAAAGTATTTACAGCACCTTTATTTATAATTGCCAAAACTTGGAAGCAACCAAGATGTTCTTCAGTATTGTTGTTGTTGCTGTTTAGTCGTTCAGTTGTGCTCGACTCTTTGCCACCTTATGGACTGAAGCACACCAGGTTCCTCTGTCCTTCACTGTCTCCTGGAGTTTGCTCAAATTCACATCCATTGAGTTGGTGATGCTATTTGACCATCTCATCCTCTGCCATCCTCTTCTCCTTTGGCCTTCAATCTTTCCCAGCATCAGAGTCTTTTCCAATGAATTGGCTCTTCACATCAGGTGGCCAAAGTATTGGAGTTTCAGCGTCAGTCCTTCCAATGAATATTCATGGCTGATTTTCTTTAGGATTGACTGGTTTGATCTCCTTGCAGTCCAAGGGACTATCAAGAGTCTTCTCCAGCACCACAATTCAAAAGCATGTATGGATGTGAGAGTTGGACTGTGAAGAAGGCTGAGCACTGAAGAATTGATGCTTTTGAACTGTGGTGTTGGAGAAGACTCTTGAGAGTCCCTTGGACTGCAAGGAGATCCAACTGGTCCATTTTGAAGGAGATCAGCCCTGGGATTTCTTTGGAAGGAATGATGCTAAAGCTGAAACTCCAGTACTTTGGCCACCTCATGCGAAGAGTTGACTCATTGGAAAAGACTGATGCTGGGAGGGATTGGGGGCAGGAGGAGAAGGGGAAGACAGAGGATGAGATCACTGGATGGCATCACGGACTCGATGGATGTGAATCTGAGTGAACTCCAGGAGCTGGTAATGGACAGGGAGGCCTGGCATGCTGCGTTTCATGGGGCCGCAAAGAGTCGGACACGACTGAGCAACTGAACTGAACTGATATAGCCAGATAATGGAATATTACTCAGTATCAAAAATTGAGATCTTAAGCCATGAAAAGGAGCCAATCTGAGAAGGATTTATACTGTATACTTTCAATCAAATATCATTCTGAAAAAGGTAAATCTATAGAGAAGGCAAAAAGATCAGTGGTTGTTGCCAGGGGGTGGTAGGTGGAGGATGAGTAGGCAAAGCACAGAAGATTATTAGAGCCATGAAAATGCTTTGATGATTCTATAATAATGGATACATGGCCTTAAACATTTTTCCAAACTCATATACAACACCAAGAATGAAATTTAACATAATCTATGGAGTTGAGTGACAATAATGTGTCAATGTAGGTTCACAAATTATAACAAATGTACCACTCTGATGGTGTTGTTAATGGAAGAGGCTATGGATGTGTTCTTTAAACATTTTTCCAAACTCATATACAACACCAAGAATGAAATTTAACATAATCTATGGAGTTGAGTGACAATAATGTGTCAATGTAGGTTCACAAATTATAACAAATGTACCACTCTGATGGTGTTGTTAATGGAAGAGGCTATGGATGTGTTCAGGCCAAAAGAACAAAAGAAAGAGAAAAGGGGAGGGAGGGAGGGAGAATGAAAGAGAAAGGGACGGAGAGATAGAGGAAGGGAGAAAGGAATTGCCTGTGATGAGTTTGAGATTCTGGTGCAATAGGTCAGAGGTGAGGCAGGAGTGTTTGCATTTTTAATAAACATTCCCAGGTGCTTCTGATGCAGGTGGTCCTATTCATATTCTCATAAATTCATCATATTTTGAGAAATACTAACCGAGATTTAGGCTTAGTGTGGACTGAGTGAATTGTCACTTCCCACTGGTTCAAAGGGACAAGGGCAGAATTCAGAGTCAAAAGGCTTCAGCTCAAATCTAAGCTCAGCCACTTACTGGCTTTATACATTGGCCAAGGTATTTCACCTTTACCTCTAAAATGGAGGTAACAATACATGTCATGCCAGATTACCATGAGGATTAATTAAGTACATAGAGCTTCTCTAACCTAGAGTTATCTCAAAAAGTGAGAGTTTACTAAATCTTTAGAATCTCCATTAATGGGTATAAGCATACACAAATACATTCATTGGGCCAGGCACAAAATGAAATCCATTTGTAAACTAAAAGAAATTGTGGTCAAGAACAGAGAACTTCTTTATTCAGAGATATATCCATTTGGCCAAAAAGTTCATTTGGGTTTTTCTATAAGCTATTACAGTCAACCCAATACATAAAATTAACTAGGGACAAAACACCTCTCTATCAGTATCAAATTCCAAAGTAGAGCCTTTGCTACTGTTGTTTTATTTTTGTTTACATTCTCTTAGTTAATCTTGAAATTCCATCTGACCAGATAAATTACAATTCAATAGACTTTCCTTGGTAAACCTTATCATATGTACCAATATTTAGTAGGTTTGTATAAAACTAAGCCATACCTGTACAATATAGTAACTTGTATATGTGTCATCTACTTCATGTACTCTAACTGACCATTAGTTTAATTTATCAGATCATCTAGTATGATGTCCCTTCCCAGACACAGAACTCAGAATGGAATCTTGGGAGTCATGAGTAAGGCCAGAATGGCCCAAATTCTACAGAGTATGGAGATAAAGATGATCCAGAGGCAATGTCCAGGGGATAAAACAAAGCCAAAGTAAGCCACAAATTGGGTCACTCATCTCAAGAGGTTAGGCAAAGTAGCAGAATCTATGAAAGAAAGAACAAAAGGCAAGACCAGAAACACAAAGTAGAACAAAGGGTTTAAAATGAAAAGAGGAGCAGAGTTTAGAGTTGTGTGCATGCTGAAGCCTGCAATTCTGGTTATGAATTGGGGAAGAAAAGTGTGGCCCTCAAAAGTGTGGCCAGACTGGCTCAGAAAAATCAAGAAAAGGAAAAAAAAAGTATTTTTTACTTCAACAGAATATTCAGCACTCAAATTAGTTGGTTCCTTATCTAAGATCAGAATTAAGTCTATATCTGAACATTTGGTTTGGTTGTATTGTTTTTTAATGAGTTTCTACTACTTCCACTACACAGTTTTAATGATTCAGACTATGTAAACTAATCCAAAGACAACTTCCATCCAGGAGAAACTACAGTCTCATCCAAGAGATGATCAATTAATAAAACCAATAATAATGGTTTGCACATGAGGTGAGTGTGAGGCCACCACTCCACAAAGATCAGGTATAAGAAGTGTCACAGTGCTTCACCTTTTCTCAATTATAAAAACCTATTTCAAACCCATATCTGCTTACACAGTAGGAAATTAAAATATCATTAATGGGGGAAGGAATCACCCCATCTCATAATTATAAAAAAAATTGTGAGTCTTTTGCAACCGAAGATATTCAAGAGAGTTGTTGCATGTTCAGCCCATGCTGGTCACCACTGACATGTACACTGAACAAGCCTGAAAGAGGCCTCATTCCTGTGCCACCAGTGATTCCAGGTAAAACTTGGACAAAGAGACTATTCAGCTTATTATGAATGCAGGGTATTATGCAGGGTATAATGCAGGGTATAATGCAGGGTATTAACATTTGCCACTGAACTCCAGCCTTTACTACAGGAAGCCCCACAGGAGAAAAAACTAGTCCTCACTATTGATGAACTTGGAAGATTTTTTCTAAGTCTTAGCTAAAACTCTCAAGGTCTCTCACCTCTCCAAATTCATCCACTTCTGATTCTCCTGATATTTGGAACCAACTCTCCTTTGACTCAGTCCTTATACAGAGGTTCCATGCTTTTGAAAACCTGAATGAAGGTATCTTCTGAAGAACCAACATATTTTCCTTCCAAGCCTGAAACACCAATGCTATTAGCAGAACCCTAAGTCAAGGAACTTAAAGGCCTGCCTACATCCTTGGGATAGAGAAGACACAATATCTACCACAGCATGTATGAAGCCCACATCAAAACTTCCATGCACACAATTTAACTAAAAGACACACTGAGTGCATCCTGAAGGCAGCATGTTTAAGTGGCAAGATCATCACCAAGTATGGACTTACCACACAGATTTAAATCCCAGCTCATGAAATGCCAGCCTTGTGACCTAAAAAGCAAATCACTCATCCACTCTTACCTTTGGTCTTCTGTACTGTGAAGTGGGAATTGCTGGGAGGGATTGGGGGCAGGAGGAGAAGGGGACGACAGAGGATGAGATGGCTGGATGGCATCATGGACTCGACGGATGTGAATCTGAATGAACTCCAGGAATTGGTAATGGACAGGGAGGCCTGGCGTGCTGTGTTTCATGGGTCGCAAAGAGTCGGACACAACTGAGCAACTGAACTGAACTGATATAGCCAGATAATGGAATATTACTCAGTATCAAAAATTGAGATTTTAAGCCATGAAAAGGAGCCAATCTAAGAAGGATTTATACTGTATACTTTCAATCAAATATCATTCTGAAAAAGGTAAATCTATAGAGAAAGCGAAAAGATCAGTGGTTGTTGCCAGGGGGTGGTAGGTGGGGTATGAGTAGGCAAAGCACAGAAGATTATTAGAGCCATGAAAATACTTTGATGATTCTATAATAATGGATACATGGCCTTAAACATTTTTCCAAACCCATATACAACACCAAGAATGAAATTTAACATAATCTATGGAGTTGAGTGACAATAATGTGTCAGTATAGGTTCACAAATTATAACAAATGTACCACTCTGGTGGTGCTGATAATGGAAGAGGCTATGGATGTGTGGNCCAAGAATGAAATTTAACATAATCTATGGAGTTGAGTGACAATAATGTGTCAGTATAGGTTCACAAATTATAACAAATGTACCACTCTGGTGGTGCTGATAATGGAAGAGGCTATGGATGTGTGGAGGCCAAAAGAACAAAAGAAAGAGAAAAGGGGAGGGAGGGAGGGAGAATGAAAGAGAAAGGGACGGAGAGATAGAGGAAGGAACAAAGGAATTGCTTATAATGGGTTTGAGATTCTGGTGCAATAGGTCAGAGGTGAGGCAGGAGTGTTTGCATTTTTAATAAAACATTTCCAGGTGCTTCTGATGTAGGTGGTCCTATTCATATTCTCATAAATTCATCATATTTTGAGAAATACTAACCAAGATTTAGGCTTAGTGTGGACTGAGTGAATTGTCACTTCCCACTGGTTCAAAGGGACAAGGGCAGAATTCAGAGTCAAAAGGCTTCAACTCAAATCTAAGCTCAATCATTTACTGGCTTTATACATTGGCCAAGGTATTTCACCTTTACCTCTAAAATGGAGGTAACAATACATGTCATGCCAGATTACTGTGAGGATTAATTAAGTACATAGAGCTTCTCTAACCTAGAGTTACCTCAAAAAGTGAGAGTTTACTAAATCTTTAGAATCTCCATTAATGGGTATAAGCATACACAAATACATTCATTGGGCCAGGCACAAAATGAAATCCATTTGTAAACTAAAGGAAATTGTGGTCAAGAACAGAGAACTTCTTTATTCAGAGATATATCCATTTGGCCAAAAAGTTCATTTGGGTTTTTCTATAAGCTATTACAGTCAACCCAATACATAAAATTAACTAGGGACAAAACACCTCTCTATCAGTATCAGGGAGGCCTGGCGTGCTGCGATTCATGGGGTCGCAAAGAGTCGGACACGACTGAGCGACTGAACTGAACTGAACTGATCAGTATCAAATTCCAAAGTAGAGCTTTTGCTACTGTTGTATTATTGTTGTTTACATTCTCTTAGTTAATCTTGAAATTCCATCTGACCAAATAAATTACAATTCAATAGACTTTCCTTGGTAAACCTTATCATATACATTGTACCAATATTTAGTAAGTTTGTATAAAACTAAGCCATACCTATACAATATAGCAACTTGTGTATATGTGTCATCTACTTCATGTACTCTAACTGACCATTAGTTTAATTTATCAGATCATCTAGTATGATGTTCCTTCCCAGACACAGAACTCAGAATGGAATCTTGGGAGTCATGAGTAAGGCCAGAATCGCCCAAATTCTACAGAGTATGGAGATAAAGATGATCCAGAGGCAATGTCCAGGGGATAAGACAAAGCCAAAGTAAGCCACCAATTGGGTCACTCATCTCAAGAGGTTAGGCAAAGTAGCAGAATCTATGAAAGAAAGAACAAAAGGCAAGACCAGAAACACAAAGTAGAACAAAGGGTTTAAACTGAAAAGAGGAACAGAGTTTAGAGTTGTGTGCATGCTGAAGCCTGCAATTCTGGTTATGAACTGGGCAAGAAACCTTCAAAAGTGTGGCCAGACTGGCTCAGAAAAATCAAGAAAAGGAAAAAAAAAAAAAGTATTTTTTACTTCAACAGAATATTCAGTACTCAAATTAGTTGGTTCTTTATCTAAGATCAGAATTAAGTCTATGTCTGAACATTCAGTTTGGTTGTATTGTTTTTTAATGAGTTTCTACTACTTCCACTATACAGTTTTAATGATTCTGGCTATGTAAACTAATCCAAGGACAACCTCCATCCAGGAGAAACTGCAGTCTCATCCAAGAGGTGATCAATTAATAAAACCAATAATAATGGTTTGCATATGAGGTGAGTGTGAGGCCACCACTCCACAAAGATCAGGTATAAGAAGTGTCACAGTGCTTCACCTTTTCTCAATTATAAAAACCTATTTCAAACCCATATCTGCTTATACAGTAGAAAATTAAAATATCATTAATGGGGGAAGGAATCACCCCTTCTCATAATTACACAAAAATTGTGAGTCTTTTGCAACCGAAGATATTCAAGAAAGAGTTGTTGCATGTTCAGCCCATGATGGTCACTACTGACATGTACACGGAACAAGCCTGAAAGAGGCCTCATTCCTGTGCCACCAGTCATTCCAGGTAAAACTTGGACAAAGAGACTATTCAGCTTTCCTGGATGCAGGGTACTAACATTTGCCACTGAACTCCAGCCTTTACTACAGGAAGCCCCACAGGAGAAAAAACTAGTCCTCACTATTGATGAACTTGGAAGATTCCTTCTAAGTCTTAGCTAAAATTCTCAAGGTCTCTTACCTCTCCAACTTCATCCACTTCTGATTCTCCTGATATTTGGAACCAACTCTCCTTTGACTCAGTCTTATACAGAGGTTCCATGCTTTTGAAAACCTGAATGAAGGTNTCCTTCTAAGTCTTAGCTAAAATTCTCAAGGTCTCTTACCTCTCCAACTTCATCCACTTCTGATTCTCCTGATATTTGGAACCAACTCTCCTTTGACTCAGTCTTATACAGAGGTTCCATGCTTTTGAAAACCTGAATGAAGGTATCTTCTGGAGACCCAACATATTTTCCTTCCAAGCCTGAAACACCAATGCTATTAGCAGAACCCTAAGTCAAGGAACTTAAAGGCCTGACTACATCCTTGGGGTAGAGAAGACACAATATCTACCACAGCATGTATGAAGCCCAAATCAAAACTTCCATGCACACAATTTAACTAAAAGACACACCACTGACTGCATCCTGAAGGCAGCATGTTTAAGTGGCAAGATCATCACCAAGTATGGACTTACCACACAGATTTAAATCCCAGCTCGTGAAATGCCAGCCTTGTGACCTAAAAAGCAAATCACTCATCCACTCTTACCTTTGGTCTTCTGTACTGTGAAGTGGGAACAATGATACTTATTTTCACAAAATCATGGAGCAGTTTTTTTTTAATTTATTTAAATTTTAATTGGAGGCTAATTACTTTACAATATTATATTGGTTCTTCCACACATCAACCTGAATCAGCCACTGGCATACATGTGTTCCCCATCCTGAACCCCCCTCCCACCTCCCTCCCAGTACCATCCCTGATGATCAAATAAGGGAAGATATGTGAAGATAATTTGTCAATTAGAAAGCATTTAGGCATGTGTAGAGGTTTGGACATTATAGAAATAAGATGAAGTAAGAAATCAGTGTGTGCTGGCCTTCCACAGAAAACTTCACAGAGGAAATGGAGCAGAGTTCAACAGAGAGAATTTAGAAAGAAAAAAAGAGATAATATTTGGGGAAGAAATATAAAATCAAGATTGACCAGAACCTGGCTCAAGGGCAGGTCAATCACTACTCTATAGAGGGCCTTCCTTTGTACCACCACTGACTGGCCTAGACAAGAAAAGTTCTGTCTGCAGATGGAGATGCAGTTGTTAGCCATCAGTCTCCAGGGAACAGGGGATCTGGTTAACCCAGTGGAGTCCCTACCTCCAGCACACATCTTCTGAGAGACTTTTTGGGACCTGGAACTCTGGTATTCTGAACCCAAATAAATGTTCTGCTTTCAAGTGTGTATGTGTGCATATATGCACATCTGTACGTGTATGCATGTTTTAAAGTACGGACTCACCATCTATAATCAATAACCATGAACACTTTTTTCTTCCACTAGAAAAAGAATGAGAGAAGAGAAATTTCATATCACCAAAACAATACCCAAGTACTCTTTTAATTTCTGTTACCTATATATTCTTTGGGGCTCAGATGGTAAAGAATCTGCCTGCAATTCAGGAGGCCTGACTTTGATCCCTGGACCAGGAAGATCCTCTAGAGAAAGAAATGGCTACCCACTCCAGTTGCCTGGAGAATCCCCATAGAATGAGGAGCCTGATGAGCTACAGTCCATGTGGTCACAGAGTTGGACATACTTGACTGAGCGACTATTCTTTACCAATTATAAAAAGTAATATAAATAATATCAATAATATAAAAATAGAAGAAAACGATTTTGACAGTACTAGTATAAGAGTAAGTGAAGAACAGAAGTGTGTGATTTGTTTCCTTCCCTCGGGATTTTCACAAATCCAGAGAGACAAGGGTTGGCATCAGCTTGCTGTCTGATTGTCACAGGAGAGTAAGAGCCATTAAAGATTTTTGCTGTTGATTTTACATTCTGTTCTCTGATTTGCTATTTATTTGTTTTACATGAAAGAATCAATAGCTTATGTATCAACTTAAGACCATTGTTTGTTCAATTTTAATAAAAATAAATGTCATCCAGGATTCTGATTCTGTTTGCCAAGGCAGATAAAGCCTAGAAATCAGTTTTCATCAGGAAAACGCTACTCAAATCTTCATGTTGGCTCATTTGTTAGGCATCTGTCATGATGTGTCCCTTGCATGTATCTCTGTCTTACAAACATAAAGTGATGACTGGTGGTCACATAAGCAGAGAGTGTGTGTGTGTGTGTGTGTGTGTGTGTGTGTGTGTGTTAGCTGGGTGAAAGGCAGGGGATATGTCACTGAGTAAAGGCCACACTATAAATTCAGAGAAAGAATTATTGTCAAAGTTACTGTTTTACATATGCAAAGATATCTGCAGTTAACAGAACATGAGCAATAAATTTAAGACATAAACTGTACTTACTCTCTGTGTGGCTGCCTTATTTGAGATGGTGAAAACTTTTCACTTTAGTACCTAGATCTGATAGATAGAGTGCCTGATGAACTATGAAATGAGGTTCGTGATATTGTACAGGAGACAGGGATCAAGACCATCCCCATGGAAAAGAAATGCAAAAAGGCAAAATGGCTGCCTGGGGAGGCCTTACAAATAGCTGTGAAAAGAAGAGAGGCGAAAAGCAAAGGAGAAAAGGAAAGATATAAGCATCTGAATGCAGAGTTCCAAAGAATAGCAAGAAGAGATAAGAAAGCCTCCGTCAGCGATCAATGCAAAGAAATAGAGGAAAAGAACAGAATGGGAAAGACTAGAGATCTCTTCAAGAAAATTAGAGATACCAAGGNGACATTACTTTGCCGACTAAGGTCCGTCTAGTCAAGGCTATGGTTTTTCCTGTGGTCATGTATGGATGTGAGAGTTGGACTGTGAAGAAGGCTGATCGCCGAAGAATTGATGCTTTTGAAGTGTGGTGTTGGAGAAGACTCTTGAGAGTCCCTTGGACTGCAAGGAGATCCAAGCAGTCCATTCTGAAGGAGATCAGCCCTGGGATTTCTTTGGAAGGAATGATGCTAAAGCTGAAACTCCAGTACTTTGGCCACCTCATGCGAAGAGTTGACTCACTGGAAAAGACTCTGATGCTGGGAGGGATTGGGGGCAGGAGGAGAAGGGGACGACCGAGGATGAGATGGCTGGATGGCATCACGGACTCGATGGATGTGAGTCTGAGTGAACTCCGGGAGATGGTGATGAACAGGGAGGCCTGGCACGCTGCGATTCATGGGGTCACAAAGAGTCAGACACGACCGAGCGACTGAACTGAACTGAAGTGAAAAGTTAAGCCAGTAGTCTAAAGGGAAAGCTCTGAGTTGTTGGGATAGACCTTTGAACAGTCTCAGTGATTAGCTAAAATATCCCACAAAAATTATCTACCATTGTTTTCCACTGTACAAAATATCTGCAGCCTTATTTTAGTCTCTGACATACATCAAAATTACTGCACATCAGATTTTGCACTACTGTATTATGTCAGCCTCAATTGAGTTAAGCCCCCACATATGCTACCTATTAATCCCTTCTACAAATGATTTTTGTGAATCTGGGGTAGAAGAAAGGAGTTCAAGTAAATAAGTTAGGGGAATAAAATGGTGTGTTGACATTTTTCTGAACATTTTTCATTCTGAACACATTTTTGACTTAGCAATTTGACAGTTGGCACCTATGCATAACTATGCACATATACATGTGAATATACTTAGATGTACATGCAACTTGCATCTCCTCGCTTTTGAATTAAGAGCAAAGCAAACTGCTGCATAGATTAAGGATATCAGCAAGCAACTTAAGCTCTAATGAGTTTCTCAATAGCAAACTGAGAAAAGAAGGCCACAATAAATGATTTGGGACAGCATTAGTATTAGTACTTAAAAGCAAGAAACTGTACTAGAAAGTTTATCAGAGATTGTCTTTAACAAGTCATCATTTTATAGATGAGGAAATGAGACCAAATGAAACTAAGTGAATTTTCATGGGTCATTTGCCTATTTAATTGTTATATCAGAACAAGAACCCAGATTTTCTGACTCCCCATATACTACAGCCATCCACCCATGAGTTAAGCAAGCAATGAATAGTCTTAGCCCCCTGGCTGCACTCCAGAACAGAAGTTGTTTATCCTTCCAGCCCCTCCTAATGGGAAAGTCCTTAGCTAACTGAGCACTTAAATTGAAGTGTGCCAAGTATTTAGATGATTATATGGCACTAGTTAGGCTTTTGGAGAAGGCAATGGCACCCCACTCCAGTACTCTTGCCTGGAAAATCCCATGGGCGCAGGAGCCTGGTAGGCTGCAGTCTATGGGGTCGCTAAAAGTCGGACACGACTGAGCGACTTCACTTTCACTTTTCACTTTTGTGCATTGGAGAAGGAAATGGCAACCCACTCCAGTGTTCTTGCCTGGAGAATCCCAGGGACGGGGGAGCCTGATGGGCTGCCATCTCAGGGGTCGCACAGAGTCAGACACAACTGAAGTGACTTAGCAACAGCAGCAGTTAGGCTTTGCTGGTGGATCAGTGGTAAAGAATTTGCTTGCAATGCAGGAGATATAAGTTCAATCCCTGGGTCAGGAAGATCCCCTGGAGGAGAGCATGACAACCCATTCCTGCCTGGAGAACCTCACGGACAGAGGAGCCTAGCGGGATCCAGTCTATAGAGTCACAAAGAGTCAGATACAACTGAAGGGACTGAACATACAAGCATGCAGAGCACTAGTTCTAGAAAATGATATACTTTATATGATTATGGAAAACAACACTCCTATAAATGATAAGCTGATTCCTACCTCCAATAACAATACTACTATCACAACATATATCAAAATATATTTAAATATTTTAAGGTATCTAATATTTAAAGATTACCTCATTTTAAGAAGACTATTAATACAATGTAAGTGAGAAAAAGATTTAAGGAACTAGATCTAATAGACAAGAGTGCCTGATGAACTACGGACGGAGATATGTGACACTGTACAGGAGACAGGCATCAAGACCATCCTCAAGAAAAAGAAATGCCAAAAAGCAAAATGACTGTCTGAGGAGGCCTTACAAATAGCTGTGAAGAGAAACAAAACACAAAGGAGAAAAGGTAAGATGTACCCACTTGAATATAGAGTTCCAAAGAATAGCAAGGAGAGATAAGAAAGCCTTCCTCAGTGGTCAGTGCAAAGAGATAGAGGAAAACAATAGAAAAGGAAAGACTAGAGAGCCATTCAAGAAAATTAGAGATACCAAGAGAACATTTCATGCAAAGATCGGCTCAATAAAGGGCAGAAATGGTATGGACCTAACAGAAGCAGAAGATATTAAGAAGAGGTGGCAAGAATACACAGAAGAACTGTGCGAAAAAAATCTTCATGACCCAGATAATCATGATGGTGTGATCACTCACCTAGAGCCAGGCATCCTGGAATGTGAAGTCAAGTGGGCCTTAGTAAGCATCACTATGAACAAAGCTAGTGGAGGTGATGGAATCCCAGTTGAGCCATTTCAAGTCCTAAAAGATGATGCTGTGAAAACGCTGCACTCATTATGCCAGCAAATTTGGAAAACTCAACAGTGGCCACAGGACTGGAAAAGGTCAGTTTTCATTCCAATCCCAAAGAAAGGCAATGCCAAAGAATGCTCAAACTACCACACAATTGCACTCACCTCACAAGCTAGCAAATTAATGCTCAGAATTCTTCAAGTGAGACTCCAATAGTATGTGAACTGATAACTGCCAGATGTTCAAGCTGGATTTAGAAACGGCAGAGGAACCTGAGATCAAATTGCCAACATCCGCTGGATCATCGAAAAGGCAAGAGAGTTTCAGAAAAATATCTACTTCTGCTTTATTGACTATGCCAAAATTTTGACTGTGTAGACCACAACAAACTGTGGAAAATTCTGAAAGAGATGAGAATACCAGACCACCTGACCTACCTCTTGAGAAACCTGTATACATGTGAAGAAGCAACAGTAGAGCTGGACATGGAACAACAGAATGGTTCCAAATAGGAAAGGGAGTATGTCAAGGCTGTATATTGTCACCCTGCTTATTTAACTTATATCCAGAGTACATCATGAGAAATGCTCGGCTTGATGAAGCACAAACTGTAATCAAGATTGCCGGGAGAAATATCAATAACCTCAGATATGCAGATGACACCTCCCTTACAGCAGAAAGTGAAGAGGAACTAAAGAGCCTCTTGGTGAAAGTGAAAGAAGAGAGTGAAAAAGTTGGCTTAAAGCTCAACATTCAGAAAACGAAGATCATGGCATACAGTCCCATCGCTTCATGGCAAATAGATGGAGAAACAGTAAAAACAGTAGCAGACTTTATTTTGGGGGGCTCCAAAATCACTGCAGATGGTGACTGCAGTCATGAAATTAAAAGATGCTTACTGCTTGGAAGGAAAGTTATGACCAACCTAGACAGCATATTAAAAAGCAGAGACATTACTTTGCCAACAAACGTCTGTCTGGTCAAGGCTATGGTTTTTTCAGTAGTCATGTATGGATTGAGACTTGGACTATAAAGAAAGCTGAGTGCTGAAAAAATGATGCTTTTGAACTATGGTGTTGGAGAAGACTCTTGAGAGTCTCTTGGACTGCAAGGAGATCCAACCAGTCCATCCTAAAGGAAATCAGTCCTGAATATTCATTGGAAGGACTGATGCTGAAGTTGAAACTCCAATACTTTGGCCACCTGATCCAAAGAGCTGACTCATTTGAAAAGACCCTGATGCTGGGAAAGATTGAAGGTGGAAGGAGAAGGAGATGACAGAGGGTGAGAAGATTGGATGGCATCACCGACTCAATGGACATGAGTTTGAGTGAACTCTGAGAGTTGGCGATTAATAGGGAGGCCTGGCATGCTGCAGTCCATGGGGTAACAAAGAGTCAAACACAACTGAGCTACTGAACTGAACTGAACTGAACTGAATAGTAAAATATAATCTCTATCTAATGCTTCACAATTTATAAGTTATTTCATATATTTATATGCCTTGCTTCTAAAAACAGCCAATGTGAAATTTTACTTCTATTCATACTTTGAAAGTGAAAATGACAGTGTTAGTCACTCAGCCGTGTCTGACTCTGTGACCTCATGGACTATTGCCCACCAGGCTCCTCTGTCCATGTGATTTCCCAGGCAAAGAATACTGGAGTGGGTTGACATATTCTTCTCCAGAGGATCTTCCCAATCCACATATTGAACCTGCCTTCCTTGTGTCTCCTGCATTAGCAGGCAGATTCTTTACCACTAGCTAGTGCCACCTAGGAAGTCCCTAATTCATCCTTTACTTATTAGTTTGGACTCTGCTTCATCTGGGAAGCCCTCCCTGATCTCTACAGGCCAAACCAGGAGGCCCTGCTGTGTGACTTTCCAGCACTTAGCCTCCTTGTCTAACTGAGTCCCCTCCATCTGAGTTCTCTGGGGACAAAAACTGTTTCTATCTCACTCACCAGGATATATTCAGAGCCTAGGAGACTGCCTCAGTTCAGTTCAGATCAGTCGCTCAGTCATGTCAGACTCTTTGCAACACTATGAATCACAGCACGCCAGGCCACCCTGTCCATCAACAACTCCCAGAGTTTACCTGAACTCACGTCCATTGAGTCGGTGATGCCATCCAGCCATCTCATCCTCTGTCATCCCCTTCTCCTCCTTCCCTCAATCCCTCCCAGCATCAGGGTCTTTCCCAATGAGTCAACTCTTCGCATGAGGTGGTCAAAGTTTGGAGTTTCAGCTTCAACATCAGTCCTGCCAATGAACACCCAGGACTGATCTCCTTCAGGATCAATTGGTTGGATCTCCTTGCAGTCCAAGGGACTCTCAAGAGTCTTCTCCAACACCACAGTTCAAAAGCATCAATTCTTCAGCACTCAGCTTTCTTCACAGTCCAACTCTCACTTCCATACATGACCACTGGAAAAACCATAGCCTTGACTAGACAGACCTATGTTGGCAAAGTAACGTCTCTCCTTTTTAATATGCTTTCTAGGTTGGTCATAACTTTCCTTCCAAGGAGTAAGTGTCTTTTAATTTCATGGCTGCAATCACCACCTGCAGAAGATACTAAGAAAAGGTGGCAAGAATACACAGAAGAACTGTACAAAAAAGATCTTCACAACCCAGATAATCATGATGGTGTGATCACTCACCTAGAGTCAGACATCCTGGAATGTGAAGTCAAGTGGACCTTAGAAAGCATCACTACGAATAAAGCTAGTGGAGGTGATGGAATTCCAGTTGAGCTATTTCAAATCCTGAAAGTTGATGCTGTGAAACTGCTACACTCAATATGCTAGCAAATTTGGAAAACTCAGCAGTGGCCACAGGACTGGAAAAGGTCAGTTTTCATTCCAATCCCAAAGAAAGGCAATTCCAAAGAATGCTCAAACTACTCCACAATTGCATTCATCTCACAGACTGGAAAAGTAATGCTCAAAACTCGCCAAGTCAGGCTTTAACAATATGTGAACCATGAACTTCCAGATGTTCAAGCTGGATTTAGAAAAGGCAGAGGAACCAGGGATCAAATTGCCAACATCCACTGGATCATCGAAAAGGCAAGAGAGTTCCAGAAAAACATTTCTGCTTTATTGACTATCCAAAAGCCTTTGACTGTGTGGATCACAATAAACTGTGGAAAATTCTGAAAGAGATGGGAATACCAGACCACCTGACTTGCCCCTTGAGAAACCTATATGCAGGTCAGGAAGTAACAGTTAGAACTGGACATAGAACAACAGCTGTCTCTTATACACATCTAGTCAATGCTATGATTTTTCCTGTGGTAATGTATGGATGTGATTACCAGACCACCTGACTTGCCCCTTGAGAAACCTATATGCAGGTCAGGAAGTAACAGTTAGAACTGGACATAGAACAACAGACTGGCTTCAAGTAGGAAAAGGAGTACATCAAGCCTGTATATTGTTATGCTGCTTATTTAACTTATATTCAGAGTACATCATGAGAAACGCTGGGCTGGAAGAAGCACAAGCTGGAATCAAGATTGTCAGGAGAAATATCAATAACCTCAGATATGCAGATGACACCACCCTTATGACAGAGAGTGAAGAGGAACTAAAAAGCCTCTTGATGAAAATGAAAGGGGAGAGCGGAAAAGTTGGCTTAAAGCTCAACATTCAGAAAACGAAGATCATGGCATCTGGTCCCATCACTTCATGGGAAATAGATGAGGAAACAGTGGAAACAATGTCAGTAAAGTGCCTGGCACACATTAAATCCTAAATAACTATTTGCTAATGAATGAATAATTGAACAAAAAAATATTCTGACAACTTGGGAGTGAAGGGAAAAAAAGAGGTTTGAAATGTCAAAGTTTACTAGAGAATCAGATATATAGACTGAAGTTCAGCCCATGGACAGAGGAGCCTGATAGGTTACAGTCCATGGGGTCGCAAAGAGTCGGACACGACTGAGCGACTTCACTTTCACTTTCAGGTCCTCTATGTAGGTGTTTCTTGCCTCCATTTTTGCACCAACACATTTTTAAAACCTCCAATGGCTTCTGTACTGCAGCTCTAACAGGGCAATGAGAACAGAGCAGGAAGGTTGATTTTTGTTTTTACATCTGATCCACCTACAAAATATTTCTAAGTCAGACACTGCCTGAAAGCTTTCTTTATCGCTAATGGTACTGTTGCTATTCAATAAGAACAGAGTTTGCTTAGGGAACCCTTTGTACCATAGCCATATACATTAGCTCTCCTTATCAAGCACATAGAATACACTAGAAGAAAGATGGTAGAGATTATCTCCTTCCTACGACTTTGTAAACCTCCCATAAGGGCTTGAAGGTCTGGAAAGTGACAGATAGGGGATTTTATCTTTCTCAAAATAATCACAAACGCAGTTAAGCCAACTACACTCTGGAGGCCCATACTGATTTGTAATGGGAAGTAAAAGTCACATGGCTCTGGTCAGAATGTGCCTTTTTCAATCCCAGGATAGTTGACAAATAAAATAATTTTGGCACCACTTAGGCTGGAATAAAATGGCTAACAGAAATGTACACAATAACTAACATCCAAATTTCTATATCAAATAAATGATACTATTTTCCCCACTTCTCTCCCTCCTTCACTCCCTCCCCCTCCCTATTTAAGCCCTCCTAGGAATCATTTGTCATACTTGAAAAACCCAAATGGCTGACTTTAAAAATAGATGTTTATAAAACACTCATACTACACTCTGCCTCTTAGACTCCCTTGAAATAAAGCAGCCATAATCTTTGTGACAGTTGCCGCCATTAATGCAGATCATAAAAGCTGGTAAAGAGAGAGAGATACTGATTTACCATTCATTGCTATGTTCGTATATACTCTTTCTAATAAAATTCAGGAAAATTATTACTTTCTGAAAGCTTAGTGCTTCAACATTTGTATTTTGAACCTCCTCTACTGTAAGATTTCACTGTTCCCTATGTGATTTTTTCCTTCCCAAGGAGCTGCCAATGTAAATGTGCCACACTTGAGCTCCACAGAATACTGAGTTGAAGGAGCATATGTCCTACATCTACAGTGGAAAATGCGGTGTTTAGGGAGCAATGAAGCAAGCTATAACTCAGAGTTTGAGATAAATGCTATTTGAGACACTAGTTCCATTTATGGATATAATATAATTTGAAAAGCTTAGATATCTTTCCCATAAGAATTTTGACTCCCAAGATTTTGTTAAAAATAATGGTGCCACAATGTGTGATATGAATAATACCTTATTTGTAATTTCTCCTTTATTTAAGTTTTATCTAACACACTAATATAAATGAAGTTAAATAGCACTAAAAGTAGATAGCAAAAAGGAGCATCAAATGCTGAAATCATTGGAATATATATCTAAATAAGATGTGGGACTCCAAGAATATATGGCAGTAATTTGATTTAACTTGATGCTTTATATGTTAACTCAAAATTATATTGAATAAACACTTAGAGTTTTTAAATGAGATTTTGACCTAACCATATTTCCAGTTGTGAAACTGTAGCCCTTCAAGAAAACCAGAGTTGTTCAATATAAAGTGATCACTGCATCACACCCAACCCTTTCCCACATATACACACACATATTAAATCGTGCATACACACTCCTACCTTAATAATAATTAACTAATTAATCGAAAAGGCAAATATCCAAACAAGGACATTGATTCATATTGCTTCAGTACACCTATACCCTTCCAAGATGTTACCCTGGTGGCTCAGAGGTTAAAGCGTCTGCCTCCAATGCAGGAGACCCGGGTTCGATCCCTGGGTCGGGAAGATCCCCTGGAGAAGGAAATGGCAATCCACTCCAGTATTCTTGCCTGGAGAATCCCACGGACAGAGAAGCCTACAGTCCACGGGGTCGCAAAGAGTCGGACATGACTGAGCGACTTCACCTATACCCTTCCAAAAAATAAAAACTATAATGTCAAATCCCTGGGTCGGGAAGATCCCCTGGAGAAGGAAATGGCAATCCACTCCAGTATTCTTGCCTGGAGAATCCCACGGACAGAGAAGCCTACAGTCCACGGGGTCGCAAAGAGTCGGACATGACTGAGCGACTTCACCTATACCCTTCCAAAAAATAAAAACTATAATGTCAATTTCATAATTCATTTACTTTTTCCCTTAATAAATATGTATTGAGTACTTATTAGGCAGAAATCAATTTGCTAGATATTACCAATAAAATGAAGAATGAAACTGATGCAATGTATTTCATTTTCTTAGAGTACAAATTCAGGGGATGAGTAAAAAGCAAAGTTACTTGATATTGCTTTAAGAGTCACTCAGAGTGACATTATAATCATCAAATAGATTTTTTAAAGTTTATGCTAAAAGCTCAGGGACTTCTAGAAAAGTAGAGTAAGAAGTTTGGTAGTCTTGTTCCTTAGCAAATAACGGTTTAACTGATGAAAATGATTAAAAAACCAAACTAAGTTTTATTTAAGGCATACAGAGAATGGAAAAGCATTCATTCAAAAAAACTTACAGAAAGAGGGGATATGTGTACACATATAGCTGATTCACTTTGCTGTTTCAATTTCTAGGAAGGAATAGTAATGGCAAATTTATTGGGAACACAAATAGCACAAGCAATATTTGTATAAAGTGAGACTATGTACCTCTGAGTGTGACATTATGCTCTATCTCATAAAACTCAGAGGTACATAGTCTCACTTAATATAAATATTGCTTGTGCCATTTGTCTCCTCAATAAATTCACCATCACTGTTCTTTCCTAGATATCAAACAGGATTAAGTTATTCTAGTAAAGCTTTACACAGAATTCTGTCTAAAATACTTGGAGAAAGGTGTCAGAAAGACAAGTTAAAGAGTGATTGAAGAAGACTCAGAAGCAAAGATTGTGAGCTTTTTGTGGCAAATGGGCGTGAGTTTTGAGCAGTGTTAGGCACATAGCAGAAAAGCTGGATGGATGGATGGATGGCCAGATGGATGGATGGAGTGTAGGTGTACAGATAGATGGAAAGATGGAGAAGAAACTCAGAAAAGTCAAGGAAAGGTCCTTAATTTCAACACAAACAACAAATATTTAATGAGTGCACGTGGTAACATAGGTACAGATTTAGAGCTCAAGGACACATAATACTATTGATAATGGTTAACGTTTACTGAGCACTAAGTGCCAAGTGTTGTGATGAGAACCTTTATATACATTACTTTGTTTAATGTTCACAAAAAATTAATATGGTAGTTATTATTATTATCCTCACTTTGCACATGAGTAATTATAAAGAATTTTTACATGTTGATGTATGGCAAAACCAATACAGTATTGTAAAGTAATTAACCTCCAATTAAAATAAATAAATTTATTTTAAAAAATAAAAGTAAATAGCTTTTTAGTTACTTCAAAAAAAAATTCCTTACCCAAGTTCACACAGTTAATGAATAAGAGTTCTAAAATTAATGTCTAGGCATTCTCACTCTGTCTTCCTACATCATATTTTGATGGATTGTCCTATTGGATAGACCAGCTTACAATCTGTTGAGGGAGATGGTTCTAGATAAATATGATGGTAAACTAAACACCATCAGAGATTATAAATGAAGTATATGTTGTCTCAAAGAAGTAAACATCTTTGTAGGCCAAAGACTAAACACTGTAGCCCAAAGACTCAACAACCACATCAACACATTCCAGGACCTGCAAAGCGTTTTCTTTGAAACAATTTACTTGGCTAACTTTTATCACTATTTCAACTGAAATGTTTTATTTCTTTCTTCTTCATTGAAAATCCAGAGTTAATTCTTTCTCTGTTTTTGGACTACTTTATATATTTTAAATTATTATTATTTATTTAGAGATCTACTCCCCCTGATGGAAAAAAAAAATCCCCTGGAGATAAGGATTCTCCATGAAAGTGAAAGCAGTTAGTCACTCAGTCATGTCTGACTCTGAGAACCCATGGACAGCTGCCAGGATCCTTTGTCCATGGGATTCTCCAGGCAAGAATACTGGAGAAGGTAGCCATTCCCTTCTCCAGAGGATCTTCTCGACCCAGGGATCAAACCTGAGTCATCTGCATTGCAGGCAGATTCTTTACCGTCTGAGCCACCGGGGAAGTCCAAGGATTCTCCATTCTTGGAACTTATTTTCACTGCCTAGAACTGATGTGTAGCAAACAGCCAATAAATGTTCATTCAATAAACTATAAGGTATCTTAGTGGCCACATAGATGTAACACAGTAGTACGGCTTCAATTTAAATACAGTAGTTGAAACTCGACTCTAGATTAAATGACTTCCTAATGCATGAAGACTTTTGAGATGACAGGCTTACAGGAATTATTTTACTATAGTTTCAAATGAATGACTTCTGTACCATAGTAAGTGAAGAGAATGCTAGAGCAGATAAAACCACTAACATCTGCTCAAACATTATGCACCTATAAGGAGCCAGACTAAAAATAGCAAATAATGCCACACAAGCCACACACTTCTCCTCTACCCTACAGGAGAGAGTGCTAATCCATCATTACATTTCTTCTAAGCTTGAGATGAGCAGTAGCATCCTCTTCAGCATGACATTCTAACAGAGTCACTGCCAACAAACGGGAGCTTCATTATCACTTAACACTCACTTGTCATGCTTGACCTGGATTGAGTCACATAGTTTTCCTTTCTAACATTTTATCATTTAGTACATTTTTCTTTCAGTTAGGAAAGAAAGCAGATGGGCATCTCAGGGAAATACTAGATAATCAATGTTCCATATTTTATTTGAGCCACCTGAGTCCCAAGAGCCAGTCTATAGACCACTATTGATCTGCAATTGATTTTTCACCACTTCATGGCAGAAAAAAAGAAAAGAAAAAAATAGTCCCATGCTAATCTGACCAGGTGCATTAGAATCACCCAGGGTGGTCTTTAAATATATAGATCATCAGTCTTAAATCAACATTTCTATGGATGAAGTCTAGAAACTGTGAATGTATATATGTATATTATAAGGTGCAGTCAGGTTCAGGTACTGCTGAATGTGTCTATAGGTATATTTTCAGTTGCATATTTTTGAAACAGAATACTTTTTACTAAAACTATGTCATTTTTATCATTCTTGAGTTTTTTTATCTTTCATTTATAAAATAATAGAAATAGTAAGTCATAGTAGTGAAGGTATTTTGTGTTACTTTTTTCAGCACTGTACCAGGCAAAATAGCATTGGAACTCCTGTATATAAGTATTTTCCTGAAATATTGCTGATCTTTTAAACCCAAGACTGAAAACCATGGGCCTAGTGGTACCCACTTCTCAGATTAGACAAGTCTGTACATTCAGGATAAAATAAATGATAAGTACAACAAGCCTGCCACAAATCTACTTTTATTCAAACCTGAAGAAACTCCTAGGAAATAGCCCACAAGGAAAAACAAATGTCAAGAGGACAAGCTTGGCTAAGCAGCACATCCTTGCAGAAAATGGTGGAGGATGCCCTCAGTGTTCGTCTACTCATGGCACAGCCCCAAGCACGATCTTTAAGTCCAGGTGTTATGCAGTGAGGTTATAAGAGGCAAGGGAAAGGGGGCAGGCTATAACATAAGGAATTAGACCCAAACTCTTCATTAAAACCCCCATAAGAGACTGAGGTTTAGACACACCTTTAAGCATGTAGCATGTAAACAGGGCAGAGGCATTCCCCTCACTGCTCCATGGGCTACTGGGTAACTTAGGTGCCACAGAGCCGTTGTCATACCTGTGGCGGCAGCAGCGTGATGGGAGGCAGAGAAGGAGCTTCCATAAGCAAGAGGTAACCATAACGTTTGGCCAAATAGGGCAACAGAGCTCAGAGTGGAAAAAAGCAGTGTTTGAGAGGCAGCATGCCTAAGGGTGACAGCAGCCCTAGCAGGCAGTGTGGCACCCGCAGCCGTGTTCACTGTGGAGCAGAGCTCAAGGCAGTCTATGTGGTTCCCTGTGAGCACTGATGAGAGACCTTCCAGAATCACCTGAGGTAAAGAGGCAGAGTTCTTTATAAGAACCAGCCACTAGTAGTAGGCTCTGATAAGAGCCCACGAATGTTTAACACATAATCTTACTGCCCCCACATTTCAAGTCCCAGTGTTTCCTGGATGATTCTATTTCAAGTTTCAGTGTAATCTAGTCCACAGAGTAAACAGCCTTTACAAAATAAGAATACAAGACGCATTAGCGAATCTCGCAGGAAAACACTCCCTCACAATTCTCCAGGTTTTGAATTTCTCCTGGTCACATACACACAGGATTAAACCGTCTAGGAAGATGAGAAATGACCCTAGCACAGAACACATCAAAACTGATTTAAGCCATGACCTGAATGGCCCCAGGGAAAATCTTTTTCACATCTACTTAATTTTTATAAAAGAAATAAATAGGGATGGCTACTTGCCCCACCATCATTCTCTACCCAACATGTGTGTATTGTCCCAATTAGTCTACCAGAAAAAGACCTCACTCCCCTGGTCAAAGCAATAGACTGATCTAACCTCCTCCCCTGGCTATAGCAATCAGTGCAAGAATCAAATTGGAACCCTTTTCTAGTTATTTTTCAAACAGAAGCTAAGATAAATTATTCTGTTTTTATTGTTTTGTTTTTCTGATTGAATACTCATGCCACTGGTAAAGAATCCAGTGGAGAAGACATAAGAGACACAGGTTCAATCCCTGGGTTGGGAAGATACCCTGGAGGAGAGTATGGCAACCCACTCCAGTGTTCTTCCTGGGAGAAGCTCCATGAACAGAGGAGCCTGGCCAGCTACAGTCCATGTGGTTGCAAAGAGTCTGACACAACTGAAGCGTCTTGGCACGCATGCACCCATGCCACTAGAAAAAGAGTTTATCTGCAGTAGGAATAAGTAAGGTTGACACAGAGAGTAGCAGAAAAGAGGGATGGTGATGGAAATTACAGTGGTTTCCATCTCTGTAAACCCTAGTTTCCATCTCTGAGGGCTATAGAACTACTATGGTTCTTGTAGCAATTTAGTTAACTGTATGAACTGTTCTCAGTGCCTGAATAAATTCCCTAGTTTGAGTTGGCTCTGTCACTTGCAAACAAAAGAATTCAGTATCAATGAAGATGTTTTCAGCTGCAAGTAAGAAAAATTTACTAATAATATCCTAAACTTTAAGAATATTGATCATTTATAACTCTAGAAGTGGTCCCATTTTCAAAATTGCCATCGACAAAGACCAAGTCTTTTTTTCTCCTCCTACCTGTCCCTCCAATATAAAATTTGCCACTGGCTTGTAACCTCAGGGTAATAAGATTACTGCCACACTACTGGGTATTATATCCTCAGGTCACAAAATCTACAGCAGGAAAAAAGAGAAGGGTACAAATGAGCTCTGTTACTTACAAAAGAAAATGGTTACCTAAGGAAATTCCCTTTTCCATTTCACTGGCTAGAAATGCCAGAGCTATGACAAGCTTACATCTCACAATTTATATCCATGACTGGGTACTTTGCTAACAGCATTCTGTTGGCAAGGAAAAAAAGGAAATTAACATTGGAGTGAACAATAAATAGTGTTTTTCCCAAATCTACAGGGATTTGAGGTTCAGGGAGTTTGTGCATGCATGTGTGCTCAGGCCGTTCAGTCACGTCTGCCTCTTTGTGACCCTATGAACTGTAGCCCAACAGGCTCCTCTGTCCATGGGATTCTCCAGACAAGAACACCAGAATGGGTTGCCATGCCCTCCTCCAGGGGATCTTCTTGACCCAGGGATCAAATCCATGTCTCCTAAGTCTCTAGAGAGTATAACTGTAATCATATTTCAAGCTGGATCCTTGAGTAATTAAGGTGGTGATGATGATAATACTTCTAACTCTAAACCAGACCTTATTCTAAGAAATTTACTTAATTCTTAGTTCTCTGCCACCTTAAAACATCTGATGAGGTAGGTGTTGCTATTTCTATCAGCCTATTAGACATAAGGAAAGAGGCCTCATAGGATCTAAGAATGATGTCAAGATTTGAACTCAAGAAGTCCAACCTTGGAGATGAAGATCTGTTACACTATGTTGCACCAGACTGTCTCTATTCAAAATCCATAAAATAACAATATTAAGAAAATATGCAGTGCTATGCACAAGAAAAATATTATTGTTTAAGTATTATTTCTCCTTAGGCTGACCTTGAAATGATAGATTCTATATTTCTAAAAAGATCACATTAATTCCAAAATGTAGATCATTCCCACTAACCTCCTTTCTGGTCCTTTCTATGCACACAAATGACAGGGCATAGAATTAGAAAACCCTTTGTAAGGGGAAATACAGAACAATTCAATTAATAATTTCAATTTCATTTGGATTGAAGGTGTTTCAAAAATAGATATCCTTATCTCAATGAAAGCAAGATCATTAAATGAAAAGAAGTCCCTCTGAAGATTGAGAACTCAATGGCACTGAATTAGTCAATGGATTTAAAATTACAAAGACTTAAAGCCTGGAGAAGATTTTTATAGGGTCTTTTATCCAGTGACTTTGGCTAGCAGGCCTTGAAAGAAAGACAAAATTCATTCTAAAGAAGTGTGAGAAGCTAAACCTAAAGGGAAAAAAATGTACTCTTACAGCTGTAAAAAGACAGATGACATTGAACAGTATATTATTTTCCAAGCAGAGTACATTAAAAAACAGAGGGGAACAAAGTAAATTCAGGTTAAGCCAATCTAAAAGTTAAGTAAACCAAATTTATTAGAATTTAGGAGCCCAACTTTCAGTTCTTATTCTCAATGATTTCAACTGTTAGTCATACAGACAAACTTTTTAAAAAATGAGTATAATTCTTGTCTCAACATTTTCCCTTTAATTAACTCTCTGGTCTAATGTCAGCCAATTGTTTTCAAACGGTGATTAACTTCTGCTCCANAGGAGCCCAACTTTCAGTTCTTATTCTCAATGATTTCAACTGTTAGTCATACAGACAAACTTTTTAAAAAATGAGTATAATTCTTGTCTCAACATTTTCCCTTTAATTAACTCTCTGGTCTAATGTCAGCCAATTGTTTTCAAACGGTGATTAACTTCTGCTCCACTGTGTGAACAGTAACCAAGCTGTGTCTCTATAGCAGCTGCCATTTCATACCTGAAGAGGCAAAGAAGATGACTGCCTGCTGGATTGATATAATAACAGGGGGGCATAAAAATGAAAATGCCCTTGAAATCTTCAATAGACAATGTTAATAACTTCTATCAGCCACAAAAATGACTTGTTTCCCTCCATCTCTAGTAGAAAATGAGAGAATAGGATTATCAATATAATCCTATAAATTAAATTAATCAGAAACTGTATATTAAACTACCAAGTTTACTCAAGCCACTATTACTCTATACAACAAATAATTTAGCTCAATTCAGTTTCTAGAGAGTTTGGTGAAGAAAACAAGTTTGCATGAAGTATCAACTTATTCATTCTTATTAAACACCTTCATTCATCCAAGCACTGACTGAAGTAGGAACAGGGATAGGAATAAGGTAGTCCTAGACCTTGATATCAAATTAACCATAGAATCTGTCATAGCTCAAGAAACCAGAAATTCACCTATCCCCTAAAATCGATACAAAATTTTGTCCTGAATTCAAGAATTTGAGCAGTCCTTTGACTACACATATGATCTTTTCTCAAGTATTAAAAAAAAAAATGACACTTTCATACACCCGTAATAATTCAAAAATTTGTTTTAATCCCTGAAATAATTTCTCTAAAGTTGCTAGCAAAAAAAAAAAAAAAAAACCAACGTAGTATCTTTACTAATTCTTCCATCTAAAGTCTTGGTTCAACTCAACACTGTAAGATGCAGATGTTGAAGTCATGCCCCAATAAACCAACTGGTGTCAATGTTACAATCTACTGTTATCTGGTAGCTTTTATATAGTTAGAGGTAGCCAAATGCTAGGCATCCAACCACCAAAGTATTTGAATAACTGATCTACTCCTAATTTGTCATCTCAAAATTCTAGTTTAAAGTAGAAACTGAATATCAAGAAATTCTTTCAATTCAAATCCCTTATGTTTTAACTTCATCACCTTCATTGTTCTTGTTTTGTTGTGATATAAAGAGAATAATGTTTATAACTTTTCATGTCATGGTCTTGAGAAAAAATAGTGGTCCTATTGATTATCACTGATAATGTTTAGAAATTTATTCTAGATAATAATTCTACCATTTTTGAGATCAATTAATATATTTATTTATTCAATAATTATTCAGTAGCTATATGAACCAGATACTATGTTACATACATAGGATGCAATGGTGAGACACAGCCTTATTATCTTGAAACATAATCATACAGATATATGTAGAACTGTGACAAATGATTTTAGACAGGAAGTACCCAGTGTTATAAAAGCCTAAAATCACAAAGCATGACTTTCTGAAAGAAATGAGAGAGGCTCTCCTTAGGAAAATGATCCTCAAGCTGAAAAAGAAAGAAGAATTGGTAGACAAGAAAAGCACTGTCCTAATCAGAGGTAAGAGTATATGCAGAGGTCCTGTGGCAAGAGAAACCATGTATATAAGGCCACAATTCTTCCAGTGTGGTCAGAAATCTCCATGAAAATATTCATTACTTCCATGTTCCACTATAATTTTTTCATTGATGTGCTGTAAATTTTCTAGTAGCAGCATAATGTGTGATATTGCAACACAGTTAATGCAGAAGCTAATAAGGATCTAGCAATCTTTTATTAAGCAAGCTACTAAAGAAATCTGTAGAAATGGAAATCAAAGCCACTCTTCTTACCAGTCTTTTTTGTTGTTGTTGTTAATTTGGAACAATATAGTTAATTTTTATTAAAAGACAATTAACATGCAATAGACATTATTGTTATTTTTAAAAGGAATTATTCCCTTGTGGCTCAGCTGGAAAAGAATCCACCAACCCTGTGGGATACCTGGGTTCGATCCCTGGGTTGGGAAGATCCCCTGGAGAAGGGACAGGCTACCCACTCCAGTATTCTGGCCTGAAGAATTACATGACCTGTATGTCCCTGAGGTTGCAAAGAGTTGGACATGACTGAATGACTTTCACATCACTTCAAAATTTTTTAGTTTCCATTTCTTATTATGGTAAACATCAGTAAATAAAACACATAAACACAAAGCTCACTGTCATCCTCAATACATTTTTTCTTTTTTTCTTTTTTTTATATTATAATGCTTTTGCCATACATTGACGTGAATCTGTCACGGATGTACATGTGTTCCCCATCCTGAAAGCCCCTCCCACCTCCCTTCCCATCCCATACCTCTGGGTCATCCCAGTGCACCAGCCCCGAGCACCCTGTCTCATGCATCAAACCTGGACGGGCAATTCATTTCACATATGATAATATACATATTTCAATGCCATTCTCCCACCCATCCCACCCTCACCCTTTCCCACAGAGTCCAAAAGACTGTTCTATACATCTGTGTATCTTAGGCTGTCTCGCATATAGGGTCATTGTTATGATCTTTCTAAATTCTATATATATATGACTTAGCAGCAGCAGCAGCAACATACTGTATTGGAGTTTTTCTTTCTAACTTACTTCACTCTGCATAATAGGCTCCAGTTTCATCCACCTCATTAGAACTGATTCAAATACATTCTTTTTAATGGCTGAGTAATATTCCATTGTATATATGTACCGCTGCTTTCTTATCCATTAGTCTACTGATGGACTTCTAGGTTGGTTCCATGTCCTGGCTATTGTAAACAGTGCTGCAATGAATATTGGGGTACATGTGTCTCTTCCAATTCTGGTTTCCTCAGTGTGTATGCCCAGCAGTGGGATTGCTGGGTCATATGACAGTTCTATTTCCACTTTTTTAAGGAATCTTCACATAAGCAGAAGTAGATGTTTTTCTGGAACTCTCTTGCTTTTTCCATGATCCAGAGGATGTTGGCAATTTGATCTCTGGTTTAGGTGTCAATTCTAAGTGTTTACTACCTGGGTTTTTAAAATTTCCCAAAGCAAACAAAAATCAAAAAATGTTATGCTTTCTCTGGATATATGCCCACGAGTGGGATTCCTGAGCCATATGGTAGCTCTATTTTTAGTATATGCAATCTCCATACTGTTCTCCATAGTGGCTGTACCAGTTTACATTCCCACCAACAAAAGATACACGGACTCCAGGGTTCACTGCAGCACTATTCACAATAGCCAGGACATGCAAGCAACCTAAATATCCATCAACAGAGGGATGGATAAAGAAAATATGGTACATACATACAATGGAATATTACTCAGCCATAAAAAAAAGAAGGAAATAATGCCTTTTGCTGCAACATGGATAGACCTAGAGACTGTCATACTGAGTGAAGTTCACAGAAAGGCAAATATCATATATCACTTATATATAGAATCTAACAAGGTACAAATGAACGTATTTACAAATCAGAACTATAGATACACATGTAGAAAATAAACTTAAGGTTACCAGGGGATAAGGAAGGGGAGAGATAAACTGGAAGACTGGAATTGACATATACACACTACTATAAAAACAGATTAATGAATAAGGACCTACAGTGTAGCACAGGGAACTGTACTCGGTACTCTAACAATCTATATGGGAAAAGAAACTGAGAAAGAGCGGATATGTGTGTGTGTATCAACAGATTCACTTTGTTGTTACCGTGGGAATTAACATTGTAAATCAAGTAAACTCCAGTAAAAATATGTTCTTAAAAAAGCGATGCTGTGTCACATCTGTGACCTGAACGAAGGACTGGAAATGTGGAATAATGTCACTTGATTAGCAAACACAAGAGGAGGCGGAGGGGAGCAGCCCTTCCTGCGATCGGTATTCAGAGCTGCAACCATGGGCCAAAGCTCTCTGCACCGTCAGTCTCCAGGCACTCTTAGAACAGAATCCCTCGAGAGAACGGGGAAATACCAAGTCACCTGGCCAACCTGTGCCACCGCCAAACAGCCACCTCAGGGACCTGGACAAAGACATGCCTCCGCTGCGCTGGCAGCCACTCCAACCCGCCCTCGGAACATAGTCCTTTCTGTGGGGACCACTGGCTAAGCAACCTGTCACAGGGCTTTATAAAGCAGCATGAATACTGTGGGCCAAGATGAGATTGATCTTTGAGCTTCGTGGCCTCCTGTTGTCAACAGTGCATTATAAAGCCAATACTAAATACTTTATAAACAGGTCTCCCTACAGTGTATTAGACAAACAGTGCATACTTCATGCCCCATCGCTGGTAGCCACATATCCATCAGATGAATAAATTATTTATTAGGTGCTCAGAAGTGCAATAAGAGTCAATAAACTAACTTCCAAATACTTATAAGCTACTATTTCATTGGAAATTGCACCTGAACAAAGAAGACCAACCCACTCCCTGAGCGGGGCATGGGCGCTCTCTGGCCATCCCACGTGCCCTGTTAGAAGGAAGCACAGACCACATGCACAAGACGGGACACATATTTCTGGGACCTGAAAACCGTCTTGGTTAATGAATTTACAAAAAGAGCACCACCCAACCCTATGCTCGTTTTCTTTCTTTTCCATATAATCTTCTCTGGTCCTACCAACCTTGGTGACAACTCAGGGAAATTAAAATTGGTGGGAACATTTCACTCTGAGTCAGACCCAGTGACAACCACCACCACTCAAGCTTGGCATCGGACATCTCCAAAGAAACTAACCAATGGCTTGCATGTACCAAGCTCTCTGCCACAGGCACAGCATAGAATTTGGGACTCACAAATCTCAGGCTTGGAGTGGCACTTTTTTTTTTTTTTTT
>SJYT01050207.1:0-62267 GCA_006410635.1 Cephalophus harveyi | reverse complement strand
AAATAGATGGGGAAACAGTGGAAACACTGTCAGACTTTATTTATGGGGGCTCCAAAATCACTGCAGATGGTGACTGCAGCCATGAAATTAAAAGACGCTTACTCCTTGGAAGAAAGTTATGACCAACCTAGATAGCATATTGAAAAGCAGAGACATTACTTTGTCGACTAAGGTCTGTCTAGTCAAGGCTATGGTTTTTCCAGTAGTCATGTGTGGATGTGAGAGTTGGACTGTGAAGAAGGCTGAGTGCCAAAGAATTGATGCATTAGAACTGTGGTGTTGGAGAAGACTCTTGAGAGTCCCTTGGACTGCAAGGAGACCCAACCAGTCCATTCTGAAGGAGATCAACCCTGGGATTTCTTTGGAAGGAATGATGCTAAAGCTGAAACTCCAGTACTTTGGCCACCTCATGTGAAGAGTTGACCCATTGGAAAAGACTCTGATGCTGGGAGGGATTGGGGGCAGGAGAAGAAGGGGACGACCGAGGATGAGATGGCTGAATGGCATCACTGACTCGATGGACGTGAGTCTGTGTGAACTCCAGGAATGGTGATGGACAGGGAGGCCCGGCGTGCTGCGATTCATGGGGTCGCGAAGAGTCGGACACGACTGAGCGACTGAACTGAACTGAACTGATACACAGGTCTTTTGTTTCTTTAGGTAGTGTTATTCCTAAGTATTTTATTCCTTTTCGTTGCAATGGTTAATGGAATTGTTTCCTTAATTTCTCTTTCCACTTTCTCATTGTTAGTATAGGAATGGAAGGGATTTCTCTGTGTTGATTTTATATCCTGCAACTTTACTATATTCATTGATTAGCTGTAGTAATTTCCTGGTGGAGTCCTTAGTATTTTCTATGTAGAGGATCATGTTATCGGCAGACAGTAAGAGTTTTACTTCTTTTCCAATCTGGATTCCTTTTATTTCTTTTTCTGCTCGGATTGCTGTGGCAAAACTTCCAAAACTATGTTGAATAGTAGTGGTGAGAGTGGGCACTATTTTCTTGTTCCTGACTTTAGGGGAAGTGCTTCTAGTTTTTCACCATTAGGATAATGTTTGCTGTGGGCTTGTCATATATAGCTTTTATTGTGTTTGAGGTATGTTTCTTCTATGCCTGCTTTCTGGAGGGTTTTTTGTCATAAATGGATGTTGAATTTGTCAAAGACTTTCTCTGCATCTATTGAGATAATCATATGGTTTTTATCTTTCAATTTGTTAATGTGGTATATTGTGTTGATTGATTTGCAAATATTGAAGAATCTTTGCATCCCTGGGATAAAGCCCACTTGGTCATGATGTATGGTCTTTTTAATATGTTGTTAGATTCTGTTTGTTAGAATTTTGATAAGGATTTTTGCGTCTATGTTCATCAGTGATATTGGCCTGTAGTTTTCTTTTTTTGTGGCATCTTTGTCAGGTTTTGGTATTTGGGTGATGGTGGCCTCATAGAATGAGTTTGGAAATTTACCTTCCTCTGCAATTTTCTGGAAGAGTTTGGGTAGGATAGGTGTTAGCTCTTCTCTAAGTTTTTGGTACAGACAAAAGAATTAGAGTCGGAGACCTGTCCGAGGGAGGGATTCGTAAGTTGGAGAAGTTTCTAAACACCAGGAAACCCTCTCACTGGCGGGTCTGTGGGGAGTTTTGGAATATCAGAGGCCAACATAACCAGGAGGAAAAAATAAATAAAACCCACAGATTTTGCCCCTAACTGCAACTCCCAGGGGAGAAGTAGGCCAGACACTTGCATCCGCCACCTGCAAACAGGGGCTGAACAGGGAGGTGCAGGCTACATTGCTTAGGGTAAGGACCGGGCCTGAAAGCCCTGAGGGCAATTGGAGGGAGCTAACTTGAGATAGCAACCCAAACAGTGGGATACCCAGAGAGAGGGGAAAAAAAAAAAAAGGAAAGAGAGAGAGAACTTTTCCAGGAAAAGCTCTAACCTAAGGCACTGCTGGGCTGCTCACAGAACAAAGGACTGAGCAAATACCAGAGGAGAGCTAGCTGGCAGCAGACAAGCCCATCCCCCTCTAGAGGCAGGGAGGCAGGCGGGCAACAGTCAGAGCCTGGAATGCAAGGGGCAAACTTGGCCCCAGAGACAGCATCCTCTACCAAACTGTGAGCAGGCTCCCAGTTGCTAACCAAATCTTCCTGGGATCCTGGACGGTTGACATCTGCCAGGAGGGTGGAAGCCAGAGATCAGCTCCCCAGGGGAGACACATGGCACACCTGAGACGGCACTCCCACTGCGTACCCAGGAAATCGAGTGTCTGGGACGGGGGAGGTGAAAAGACACACCACCTCACCTGGGAAGTGTGTGCTTGCAAAGCACCTGATCGCCTGAGCTGCTCAGAACTGGGAAGGGCACAAAATGCAGGCCCAACCAAGTCTGTGCCTTTGTGGAGTAGCCGAGAACCTGAACCTGAGTGGCTTAGACCTGGGAAGTGCACGCAACCCAGGGCCCGCCTTAGACAGTTCCCCTACAGAACAACCTGGAGCCTGAGTAGTACAAACCAGGAAAGCAAACATGCCCATGAATGGGGGCAAACCCAGTGTGGCCCAGACACTGCAAGCACTCCCCACACACACCAATGATATTTGTTTGCAGTGTTCCTCCCTCCGTGCAGCACAGTTGAACTAGTGAACCTAAATAAATGACTACCTTCTCCCCCTTGTGTCAGGGTGGAAGTTATATATTAAAGAGGCTTGCAAACAGAGGAAGCCAAATAAACAAAGAAGAGGGAACCACTTTGGAAGTGACAGGTGCAACAGATTAAAAACCTGTAGTTAGCACTGGCTACATTGGAAGGGAACTATAGACCTTGAGAAGTATAAGCTGGAAAAAGGAACTATCTGAAACTGAACTGACTACACACTACCCTCAACAGCTCCAGAGAAATTCCTAGATATATTTTACTATTATCATTTAAAATTTTTTTTTATTTTTAAGTTCTTTACTACTCCCTTAATTTTCATTTTTAAAACCTACTATTCAGTTCAGTTCAGTTCAGTCGCTGAAAAGAGCCAACTTTTTCGCTCACCTCTTTCACTTTCACCAAGAGGCTTTTTAGCTCCTCTTCACTAAAAGGCCTTATTTTGAAAGCAAATTTTATATATATTTTTATAACTTTTGTAATTTTATTTTGTTTTTCTAATATTGTATTTTTGAAAGTCTAATCTCTAGATTTTTAATCTTTGCTTTTTGCTATTTGTTATCAATTCTGTACCTTTAAGAATCCAATCTTCAGTACCCATTTTTACTTAGCAGTGTGATTACTGGCTTGATTGCTTTCTCACCTATTGACTCTTCTTTTTCACTCCCAGGTCACCTCTATCTCCTCCCTCCCACTTCTCTTCTCTACTCAACTCTGTGAATCTCTTTGGGTGTTCCAGGCTGTGGAGAACACTTAGGGAACTGATCACGGGCTAGATTGATCTCTCTCTTTTGACTCCCCCTCTTCTCCTCCTGGTCCTTAATCTCCCTCCTCCCTCTTCTCTTCTCCATGTAACTCTGTGAACCTCTCTGGGTATCCCCCACTATGGAGAATCTTTTCACCATTAACCTAGATGTTTTATCATCAGTGCTGGATGGATGGAGAAGTCTTGAGGCTACTGTAAGAATAAGACTGAAAACCAGAGGCAGGAGGCTTAAATCCAAAACTTGAGAACACCAAAAAACTCCTGACTCCAGGGAGCATTAATCAACAAGAGCTCATCCAAAAGCCTCCATAGCTACACTGAAACCAAGCTCCACCCAAGAGCCAATAAGTTTCAGAACAAGACATACCAAGCTATTCTTCAACAACACAGGAACATAATGCTGAACACAAAAATAAAGGTGGCTAAAAGTCAAACCAAACCCATAGACACCTCAAAACTCACTACTGGACACTTCATTGCACTCCAGAGAGAAGAAATCCAGCTCCACCCACCAGAACATTGATGCAAGCTTCCCTAACCAGGAAACCTTGACAAGCCACTCATCCAACCCCACCCACAGGGAGGAACCTCCACAATAAAGAGGAACCACAAACTTCCAGCATACAGAAAGGCCACCCCAAACCCAGCAATCTAAACAAGATGAAAAGGCAGAGAAATATTCAGCAGGTAAAGGAACATGATAAAGGCCCACCAAACCAAACAAAAGAAGAGGAGATAGGGAGTCTACCTGAAAAGAATTCAGAATAATGATAGTAAAAATGATCCAAAAATCTTGAAAAAAAATGGAATTACAGATAAATAGTCTGGAGACAAGGATTGAGAGGATGCAAGAAAAGTTTAACAAGGACCTAGAAGAAATTAAAAAGAGTCAATGTATAATGAATAATGCAATAAATGAGATCAAAAACACTGTGGGGGAAAACAACAGTAGAATAACTGAGGCAGAAGATAGGATAAGTGAGGTGAAAGATAGAGTGGTGGAAATAAATGAAGCAGAGAAGAAAAAAGAATTAAAAGAAATGAGGGCAATCTCAGAGACCTCTGGGACAATGTTAAACACCCGAACATTAGAATCATAGGAGTCCCAGAAGAAGACAAAAAGAAATGCCATGAGAAAATACTTGAGGAGATTATAATTGAAAACTTCCCTAAAATGGGGAAGGAAATAGCCACCCAAGTCCAAGAAACCCAGAGAGTCCCAAATCCAAGGTGAAACATGCCAAGACACATATTAATCAAATTAACGAAATCAAACACAAACACAAATATTAAAAGCAGCAAGGGAAAAACAACAAATAACACAAGGGGATTCCAGTAAGGATAACAGCTGATCTTTCCATAGAAACTCTTCAAGCCAGAAGGGAATGGCAAGACTTACTTAAAGTGATGAAAGAGAAAAAACTACAACCTAAATTACTGTACCCAGAAAGGATCTCATTCAAATATGAAGGAGAAATCAAATGCTTTACAGACAAGCAAAAGCTCAGAGAATTCAGCACCACCAATCCAGCTCTTCAAAAAATGCTAAAGGATCTCCTCTAGACAGGAAACACAGAAAAGGCTTATAAACTTGAACCTAAAACAACAAAGTAAATGGCAATGGGACCATACTATCAATAATTATCTTAAATGTAAATGGGTTGAATGTCCCAATCAAAAGACAAAGATGGGCTGAATGGATACAAAAACAAGACCCCTATATATGCTGTCTACAAGAGACCTACCTCAAACCTAGGGACACATACAGACTGAAAGTGAAGCACTAAAAAAAGATATTTCATGCAAATGGATACCAAAAGAAAGCAGGAGTAGCAATACTCATATCAGATAAAATAGACTTTGAAATAAAAGCCATGAAATGAGACAAATAAGGACACTATATAATGATCAAAGGATCAATCCAAGAATTTATAACAATTATAAATATATATGCATCCAACATAGGAGCACTGAAACAAGTAAGGCAAATGCTAACAAGTATGAAAGGGCAAATTAACAATAACCTAATAATAGTGGGAGACTTTAACACCACACTCACACCTGTGGATAAATCAACTAAACAGAAAATTAACAAGGAAACACAAACTTTAAATGATACAATAGACCAGTTAGACCTAATTTTTTATCTATAGGACATTTCACCCCAAAACAATGAATTCCACCTTTTTCTCAACTGCACATGGAAACTTTTCCAGGATAGATCACATCCTGAGCCATAAACCTAGCCTTGGTAAATTCAAAAAAATTGAAATCATCTCAAGCATCTTTTCTGATCAAAATGAGGTAAAATTAGATATCAACTAAAGTGGAAAAAACTATTAAAAATACAAACACATGAAGGCTAAACAACACACTTCAGAATAACCAACAAATCACAAAAGAAATCAAATAAGAAATCAAAATGTGCATAGACATGAATGAAATAGAAAACACAACAACTCAAAATCTATAGTAAAGCAGTGCTAAGGGGAAGGTTCATAGCAGTACAAGCCTAGCTCAAGAAACAGGAGAGAAATCAAATAAAAAACCTGACTCTACATCTAAAGCAACTAGAAAAAGAAGAAATGAAGTAGCCCAGGGTTAGTAGAAGGAAAGCAAACATAAAAATTAGGGCAGAAATAAATGCAAAAGAAACAAAGGAGACCACAGCAAAAATAAACAAAGCTAAAAGCTGTTTCTTTAAGAATATAAATAAAATAGACAAACAATTAGCTAGACTCATTGTGAAGAAAAGGGAGAAGAACCAAATCAACAAAATTAGAAATGAAAAATGGAGAAATCACAACAGACAACACAGAAATACAAAGGATCATAAGAGACTACTATCAGCAATTATATGCCAATAAAACGGACAACTTGGAAGAATGGACAATTTTTAGAAAAGTATAGCTTTCCAAAACTGAACCAGGAAGAAATAGAAAATCTTAATAGGCCCATCACAAGAAAATTGAAACTGAAATCAGAAATCTTCTAACAAACAAAAGTCCAGTACCAGATGGCTTCACAGCTGAATTCTACCAAAAATTTAGAGAAGAGTTAGCAACTATCCCACCCAAACTCTTCCAGAAAATTGCAAAGGAAGGTAAATTTCCAAACGCATTCTATATGGCCATCATCACTGTAATACCAAAACCTGACAAAGATGCCACCAAAAAAGAAGACTTCAGGCCAATATCACTGATGAATATAGATGCAAAAATTCTTATCAAAATTCTAACAAACAGAATCCAACACCATATTAAAAAGATCATACATCATGACCAAGTGGGCTTTATCCCAGGGATGCAGGGATTCTTAAGTATTCACAAATCAATCAATGTGATCCACCACATTAACAAATTCAAAGATAAAAACCATATGATTATCTCAATAGATGCAGAGAAAGCCTTTGACAAAATTCAACATCCATTTATGATTAAAAAAAACCCTCCAGATAGCAGGCAAAGAAGGAACATACCTCAACACAATAAAAGCCATATATGATAAACCCACAGCAAACTTTATCCTCAGTGGTGAAAAACTGAAAGCACTTCCCCTAAAGTCAGGAACAAGACAATAGTGCCCACTCTCACCACTACTATTCAACATAGTTTTGGAAGTTTTGCCACAGCAATCCGAGCAGAAAAAGAAATAAAAGGAATCCAGATTGGAAAAGAAGAAGTAAAACTCTCACTGTTTGCCGATAACATGATCCTCTACATAGAAAACCCTAAAGACTCCACCAGGAAATTACTACAGCTAATCAATGAATATAGTAAAGTTGCAGGATATAAAATCAACACAGAGAAATCCCTTCCATTCCTATACTAACAATGAGATAACGGAAAGAGAAATTAAGGAAACAATTCCATTAACCATTGCAACAAAAAGGAATAAAATACTTAGGAATAACTCTACCTAAAGAAACAAAAGTCCTATGTATAGAAAACTATAAAACATTGGTGAAAGCAATCAAAGAGGACACAAATAGACGGAGAAATATACCATGTTCATGGATTGGAAGAATCAATATAGTGAAAATGAGTATACTACCCAAAGCAATCTAAAGATTCAGTGTAATCCCTATCAGGCTACCAAGGGTATTTTTCACAGAACTAGAGCAAATAATTTCACAATTTGTATGGAAATACAAAAAACCCAAATAGCCAAAGCAATCTTGAGAAAGAATTGAACTGGAGGAATCAACCTGCCTAACTTCAGGCTCTACTACAAAGCCACAGTCATCAAGCCAGTATGGTACTGGCACAAAGACAGAAGCATACATCAATAGAACACAATAGAAAGCCCAGAGATAAAGCCACACACCTATGGACACCTTATCTTTGACAAAGGAGGCAACAATATACAATGGAGAAAAGACAATCTCTTTAACAAGTGGTGCTGGGAAAACTGGTCAACCACTTGTAAAAGAATGAAACTAGAACACTTTTTAACATCACACACAAAAATACACTGAAAATGGATTAAAGATCTAAAAGTAAGACCAGAAACTATAAAACTTCTAGAGGGAAACTTAGGCAAAACACTCTCTGACATAAATCACAGCAGGATCCTCTATGACCCACTTCCCAGAGTAATGGAAATAAAAGCAAAAATAAGCAAATGGGACCTAATTAAACTTAAAAGCTTTTGCACACACACACACAAAAAAAAACTATAAGCAAGGTGAAAAGACAGCCTTCAGAATGAGAGAAAATAATAGCAAATGAAGCAACTGACAAAGAATTAATCTCAAAAATATACAAGCCACTCCTGCAGCTCAATTCCAGAGAAATAAGCAACCCAATCAAAAAGAGGAACAAAGAACTAAACAGACATTTCTCCAAAGAAGACATACAGATGGCTAACAAACACACGAAAAGATGCTCAACATCACTCATTGTCAGAGAAATCCAAATCAAAGCCACAATGAGGTACCATCTCACACTAGTCAGAATGGCTGCTATCAAAAAATCTACAAACAATAAATTTTGGAGAGGATGCAGAGAAAAAGGAACCCTCTTACACTGTTGGTGGGAATGCAAACTAGTACAGCCACTATGGAGAATAGTGTGGAGATTAAAAAACTGGAAATAGAACTGCCATGTGACCCAGAAATCCCACTGTTGGACATACACACAGAGGAAACCAGAACTGAAAGAGACACGTGTACACCAATGTCCATTGCAGCACTGTTTATGATAGCCAGGACACGGAAGCAACCTAGATGTCCATCGACAGATGAATGGATAAGAAAGCTGTGGTACATATACACAATAGAATACTACTCAGCTGTTAAAAAGAATGCATTTGAATCAGTTTTAATGAGGTGGATGAAACTGGAGCCTATTATACAGAGTAAAGTAAGTCAGAAAGAAAAATACCAATACAGTATACTAATGCATATGTATGGAATTTAGAAAGATGGTAACAATGACCTATATGCGAGACAGCAAAAGAGACACAGATGTAAAGAACAGACTTTTGGACTCTGTGGAAGAAGGTGAAGGTGGGATGATTTGAGAGAAAAGTATTGAAATATGTATATTATCATATGTGAAATGTATCACTAGTCTAGGTTCAATGCAGGAGACAGGATGCTCAGGGCTGGTGCACTGGGTTGACCCTGAGGGATGGGATGGGGAGGGAGGTGGAAGGGAGGGTCAGGATGGGGAGAACACATGTACACCCATGGCTGATTCATGTGAATGCATGGCAAAAACCACCACAAAATTGTAAAGTAATTAGCCTCCAATTAAAATAACTTTTTGTAAAGTACTAAAATAAGTATGCATATATATTTTTTTTTTCTTTCTTCAATGATATCTCTGTCACATACAAACATACACAGATGCACACATCTGGAGTTGTTATTTGGTATGTAATGTCATTCTAAGAAAATTAAAACTTTAAGTTATTAAGATGGATTTTACTGTGTTTGTTATACTGTACAGTGTCAGTTTGAAATTTATACATAATATGGGGAGTCACTAAAATAATTTTTTTCACAGCTCATACACATGTTAGTTTTTGTTCCCCAGAATAGTGGAAATGCCACCACTATTTTTATTTCAATTCTTGATGCATACACATTCTACCAGTCCTCTTAGTTTACTGATGAGTAAGACTTACTCAGAGAAGGAAATGGCAACCCACTCCAGTATTCTTGCCCAGAAAATCCCATGGAAGGAGGAAACCTGGTGGGCTACAGTCCATGTGGTCACAAAGAGTCGAACATGACTTCACTTTCTTTCTGTCTTTCTTTCTTTCTTTCTCAGGAAAAGACTGAAAGTGAAAGAAACAGAAGGGGACCTTCTTACCCTTTTCTTCTGTGGCGTTGTTTAGAGAACATGTAGTAGGCTAACACAGGTAAGAACCACAGGCAAGAAATGATAAATTGTTTGGTCACCTGTGTTTCTTAGAAACCCTATTGCCTTTTTCTGTGTTAGAAGCAAATTCTGATTCAAATGGAAAGTGTGGTATCCTCACATAGTGTGGTAGGCTATATAATGATCCCCCTGACCCACAAAGGTGTCATTCACCTAATCAAGAAACCCATGAATATGTTCCTGCACATGGCAAAAGGGACTTTGTAGAAGTGATTTAATTAAGGATCTTGTGATGGAAAGATTATCCTGAGTTATCCAGGTAAACTCAAGATAATTCTTTTAAGAGGAAGACAGAGGATAAGAGGATCAGAGAATGCAATGTGATAATGCTAGCAGAGAAGGAACTGGAAAATATTATACTACTGGTTTTAATGATAGCAGGGGATACAGCCATGAGGTGAAGTATGCAGGCAGCCTCTACAAGCTACTAAACATAAAGAAACAGATTCTTCCCCTATGGCTTCCAGGAAAAAAAGTCTTTGTTTTTAACCTTGTAAGACACATTTCAGACTTCTGACTTCTATATCTGTAAGAAAATGTGTATTTTTCAAGCCACTAAGTCTGTGGTAATTACAGCAACAATAAGAAATTAACACACTAAATTCCAAGGGACTCACTTTGAGTCTTTCAAAATCCCATACATGGTGGGTCCACCAGAATTCTATGCTCACCACAAAAGCAATATACAAATGGTGCTGTGAGGAATGGCAGACAGGTGTATTGTATGTATCTCCTCTGTTCATGCACATATCCCATCATCCCACTGCAAGCTCACTACAAGTTCAAAAATAAATTAAGAATTTCAAGACAGTGATGAGAGGAAATTAAGCCAAGCATGGGGCCCTTTGAGCACAGGGTCCTGTGCAAACACAGAGGCTGCTTGCCTGCCAGTGTTCCTTAGAAGGAGTAATCTCCAACAGTAAAACCAGCTGGTGGGAGTTGAGAAAAATATAGTACTTTTGAAGTACTTGCCAGTATTCAAAGCTGTTGTTGTTTATTTTTAATTCAAATTTAGATTCTTTTTGGAATAAAACCAACTCTTCTCTGCTTACAAGTTTATTTTGGAGTTGAAAAAATTTTCTCGCTGTGTTTCTCTCTGTTTTATCATGTTATTCTCTGTATTCCCTGACCCCCCCGACCCCATTCATCTTGGTTGACCAATCAGATGGACAGAAAGCAAGAGGATGCTTTCTTTCTTGTGTCTTTAGTGGAAACCTTAGCAGCAAATAGTAACTGCCCCAAGTCTGTCAGATCAAACCTTGTTTTTATAATACAAGGTTCCAAGCCCTGCTCCATTATTCTTTCAAATACATTCATATATGCACAGAATTTCCAAGTATGAAGTCCAGAAAGATATACTTTTTAAAGTTCTGTAATTGATCCTATCACTGCTGCTGAGAAATACCGAGAAACTCCATTATTTCAACATTTCAGAGAACCAAGATTTAAAGTAGGAAAGAGGCAAAAATCAGTAGTTTTGAGAAGCATTCTCAACAGTCACCCAAACAGACAGTGAAGCCAACATAAGCCACATACAAGTTGGCTGCTAAGGTTTCAATATTTTTTTATTCCAAAGAAATTGAATGTTCTTTCTGAACTTATGATTACCAGAGAGGAAGTGTTGGGGGGAGAGACAGATTGGGAGTTTGGGATTGACATGTACACACTGCTATATTTAAAATAGCTAATCAACAAGGACCTACACTATTACACAGGGAATACTGTTCAATATTCTGTAATAACCTAAATGGGAAAATAATTTGAAAAAGGATACATGTATATGTATAGCTGAACCACTTTGATGTAAACCTGAAGCTAACACAACATTGTTAATCAACCATGCTCTAATATAAAATAAAAAAAATTTTTAAGAAAGAAATTGAAATGCAATAAAAAGTGGCCAACAAAGCCAGGGAATCAAAGGAAAAAAAGACAATAAAATGAAAGGACAGTTAAATGAAGAGACACAAAGACAACAAAGTAAGATGTAAAAGGAGATAAATATAATCAAAAGATGTTTCAAAGAAATCTGTATTATAATAACCAAACAAAAAATCTGCATTAATATTTTGTAATGAGACTAACAATGAAGAAACAAAATGAAAACAATGTGAGGGAGCATAGGATGTAAAGATGGAGAATTAGAATTAAACCAACATTTATGAATATTTTCAAGGAACAAGAATATCTGTAATAAAAGAAACAACCAAGACATGATTGAAAAAATAAGGTAAACCAAAATAAATAAATAAATACAAAGAGACCATTTTTTTAAGAACTTTTCAGGAAATTTTTTTAAGTAACACAATCAAGGAAAAAACTCTGTGGAAAAGCAGAAGAAACTAAAAAGATTAACCACTAATGAATAAAAAACCAGAAGGACTCTGCTAGATCTAAAATTACATAACAGAAAAACAATGAAGTGATATAAATATAATTTTCAGAGAAATAGAACTATAATAATTAGGCCCAATGTAATGTCATTCATTTTTTAAAACAACAAAGAGACTCTCAGATGTACAAGAGCTCAAAAATACAACCTCTGCCCTTCTTGAAAATTTCCTGTGTGATGTGCTAAGTAGCTCAGTTGTGTCTGACTCTTTGTGACCCCATAGACTGTGGACTGTAGCCCACTAGGCTCCTCTGTCCAAGGGAATTCTCCAAGCAAGAAGTGGATTGCATGCCCTCCTCTGAGGATCTTCTCAACCCAGGAATCAAACCCAGTCTCCAGCACTGAAGGCAGATTTTTTACCATATGGAACATCAGGGAAGCCCTAAAGATATTAAAATAGTTAAAGAATGGGAAATCTAGGATATAAAAACATAAATTGCACTGTGAGAAAAATTTAACAAAGTTAAGTGTAAATAATTACGACTATTGTTAGTCAGAGCATCAGTTCAGTTCAGTTGTGTCTGATTCTTTGTGACCCCATAAACCACAGCATGCCAGGCCTCTCTGTCCATCACCAACTCCTGGAGTTCACTCAGATTCATGTCCAGCAAGTCGGTGATGCCATCCAACCATCTTATCCTCTATCGTCCCCTTCTCCTCCTGCCCTCAATCTTTCCCAGCATCAGGGTCCTTTCCAATGAGTCAGTTCTTCACATCAGGTGCCAAAGTATTGGAGTTTCAGCTTCAGCATCAGTCCTTCCAATGAATATTCAGGACTGATTTCCGTTAGGATGGACTGATTGGATCTCCTTCCAGTCCAAGGGACTTTCAAGAGGCTTCTCCAACACCACAGTTCAAAAACACTGGAGTATAAAGTTGAACAAAAATGTCAGAAATCATGATCAAAAGAAGAGATATTGAAGGTGGCATCTATTCCATTAAGAATGGCTGAATTTCAGATTATAACATTGAGGAGGACTGCAGCTTTCCATTACTGCTGCTGCTGCTAAGTCACTTCAGTCGTATCCAACTTTGTGTGACCCCATGGACAGCAGCCCACAAGGCTCCTCTGTCCATCAAATTCTCTAGGCAAGAATACTGGAGTGGGTTGCCTTTTCCTTCTCCATTTGCATTACTAGAGAAGATAAAACTAGCGCAAACAACCACATTTCATAAGATTAAGGAAATATTTTTTTAAAGATGAAGGACTGAAGATAAATATTTGAGTGTAGTACAAAAAGTTTATAGTTCTCAATTACATTACAAAGATTCTCAAACTGAATTAAGAAACATAATCTAAATATATGCCATTTCCAAGAGTCATACCTAAAATAAAATGGCACTAAAGTGTTTTTAAAAGATAGGCAAAGATTTATCAAAATGAGAGCAAACTGCCTGTAACTAAAATTTAATAGAATCAAGAATTGATTGTCCTACATTAACAGGACTTTACTATTCCAGTAAATTTTTATTCAGAAAAATAAAGTTTCCAAATAACATTAATGTTTATTTTATGAACTCATTAAAATCCATTTATCCAAACAAAAGACAGCTCAACCTGCCTCTTCTTTGAGCACAGATCCCGTTTTAAGAAAAGAGCTAAGTAGGCAAATTCCTCTGTTACCAAACAACTGTTTACTTATTAAGACTTCCTTCAAAACTCTCATCTTGCTGTGTCCACCAATCCTAAATTATAATATCAAAACTCTGCACAAATATATCCAGATTCCTTCATTCAATATGCACCTTAACCAAATCAAAAAACGCCTTAAATATTCACCCATCAGTTCAGTTCAGTTCAGTTCAGTCGCTCAGTCATGTCCGAGTCTTTGCGACCCCATGAATTGCAGCACGCCAGGCCTCCCTGTTCATCACCGACTCCCGGAGTTCTCTCAGACTCACATCCATCGAGTCAGTGATGCCATCCAACCATCTCATCTTCGGTCATCCCCTTCTCCTCCTGCCCCCAATCCCTCCCAGCATCAGAGTCTTTTCCAATGAGTCAACTCTTCAGGAGTAAGCATCTTTTAATTTCATGGCTGCAGTCACCATCTGCAGTGATTTTGGAGCTCAAAAAAATAAAGTCTGACACAATTTCCACTGTTTCCCCATCTATTTCCCATGAAGTGATGGGCCCGGATGCCATGATCTTCATTTTCTGAATTCACCCATAGGTGTTTTCTGTTTTATTGCCATTAAGAATAAACTCATCTTCAATTGAACAATATCATTTGAGCATTATTTTCTGAATTGGTCTCAAAGAGTTAACACCAATTATCAGTTAAACTAAATGATAATAAAAAAAGTTCGGTGTTATTTTACACAGATAAGATATTATTCACAACAGTGTACACAACAGTCACAGACCTTTAAGAGCTAAATAACAAATTGTTAAAAATAGATAAAGTTCAGACCATTAAATGAAGAAATTGAAACAAAATAGTTTCTGCACAGGGAGAATTTTTGATAAATCAAGTGGTCAAGAAAGAAGACAAATGGCAGACAAATGAAAACTGAAAAGTCAGAATGATAATTACAGGCAAAAATCAATGCTTCAGCAAAACAACAGACTGGTTCCAAATATGAAAGAGGTACATCAAGGCTGTATATTGTCACCCTGCTTATTTAACTTATATGCAAACTACATCATGAGAAACGCTGGGCTGGAAGAAGCACATGCTGGAATCAAGATTGCCGGGAGAAATATCAATAACCTCAGATATGCAGATGACAGCACCCTTATGGCAGAAAGTGAAGAGGAACTAAAAAGCCTCTTGATGAAACTGAAAGAGGAGAGTGAAAAAGTCAGTTTAAAGCTCAATATTCAGAAAACTATGATCATGGCATCCAGTCTCATCACTTCATGGCAAATAGATGGGGAAACAGTGGAAATAGTGGCTGACTTTATTTTGGGGGGCTCCAAAATCACTGCAGATGGTGATTGCAGCCATGAAATTAAAAGACGCTTACTCCTTGGAAGGAAAGTTATGAACAACCTAGATAGCATTTTCAGAAGCAGAGACATTACTTTGCCAACAAAGTCTGTCTAGTCAAAGCTATGGTTTTTCCAGTAGTCATGTATGGATGTGAGAGTTGGACTGTGAAGAAAGCTGAGCGCCNAAGTTATGAACAACCTAGATAGCATTTTCAGAAGCAGCGACATTACTTTGCCAACAAAGTCTGTCTATTCAAAGCTATGGTTTTTCCAGTAGTCATGTATGGATGTGAGAGTTGGACTGTGAAGAAAGCTGAGCGCCAAAGAACTGATGCTTTTGAACTGTGGTGTTGGAGAAGACTCTTGAGAGTCCCTTGGACTGCAAGGAGATCCAACCAGTCCATCCTAAAGGAGATCAGTCCTGGGTGTTCTTTGGAAGGAATGATGCTAAAGTTGAAACTCTAATACTTTGGCCACCTTATGTGAAGAGTTGACTCGTTGGAAAAGACTCTGATGCTGGGAGGGATTGGGAACAGGAGGAGAAGGGAACGACAGAGGATGAGATGGCTGGATGGCATCACCAACTCTATGGACATGAGTTTGGGTGAACTCTGGGAGTTGGTGATGGACAGGGAGGCCTGGTGTGCTGCAATTCATGGGGTCGCAAAGAGTCGGACACAACCGAGCGACTGAACTGAACTGAACTGAACTGAGGCAAAATAATAATAATAATAAACTGATAAGTAGCATTTCCTGCTGCTGCTGCTGCTAAGTCGCTTCAGTTGTGTCCGACTCTGTGCGACCCCATAGACGGAAGCCCACCAGGCTCCCCCGTCCCTGGCATTCCCTACTGATGATTAAAATAATTCACTAATAATTTTTAAAAAGAATCATTTCTTTACATTTTTAATGAAGGTCTAGTTGATTTACACTACTAGTTTTTATACAGATTATACTCCATTTAAAGTTATTACAAAATAATGGTTATAATTTCCTGTGCTATACAATGTATCCTTGTTGCTTCTCTATTTTACACATAGTAGTTTATATCCCTTAATCCCATATTCTTATATTGCCCCTCTCTACTTCTTTCTCCCCACTAGAAACCACTAGCTTGTTCTCTTTATCTGTGAGTCTGTTGCTGTACAATATTATCAAATACTGATCATACAGTATTTGTATTTTTCTGTCTGACATTTCACTAAGCATAGATTCTCTATCTGCAAGGCTGCAAATGGCAGAATTTCATTCTTTTTTATGGCTGAGTGAAATTATATTGTATATATATTTTACTTCTTAATCAGTTCCTCTGTTGATGGACACTTGAGTTGCTTCCATATCTTGGCTATTTTAAATAGAGCTGCTTTGAACATTGGGGTGCATATATCTTTTCAAATTAGTACTTTTATATTTTCAGATATATACTCAGAAATGGAATTGCTGATAGTTCTTAGTTTTTTGAGGAACCTCCATATTGCTTTTCCATAGTGGCTGTACCAATTCACATTTCCATCAATAGTGTACAAGTGTACCTACTTTCCATATCTTTGCCAATATTTGCTTTGTAGAATTTCTGATAGTAGCTGTTGTGACAGGTGTGAGGTAATAATCTCATGGTGGCTTTGATGTGCATTTCTCTAAAATTAGCAACCAGAGATCAAATTGCCAACATCCACTGGATCATCTAAAAAGCAAGAGAGTTCCAGAAAAATATCTATTTCTGCTTTATTGACTATGCCAAAGCCTTTGACTGTGTGGATCACAATAAACTGTGGAAAATTCTGAAAGAGATGGGAATACCAGAACATCCCTGCCTGTTGAGATCTGTATGCAGGTCAAGAAGCAACAGTTAGAACTGGACATGGAACAACAGACTGGCTCCAAAGTGGGAAAGGAGCACGTCAAGGCTGTATATTGCCACCCTGCTTATTTAACTTATACGCAGAGTACATCATGAGAAATGCTGGGCTGGATGAAGCACAGGCTGGAATCAAGATTTCCAGGGGAAATATCAATAACCTCAGATATGCAAATGACACCACCCTTAAGGCAGAAAATGAAGAACTAAAGAGCTTCTTGATGAAAGTGAAAGAGGAGAGTGAAAAAGTTGGCTTAAAGCTCAATATTCAGAAAACGAAGATCATGGCATCCAGTCCCATCACTTCATGGGAAATAGATGGGGAAACAGTGTCAGACTTTATTTTTGGGGGCTCCAAAATCACTGCAGATGGTGACTGCAGCCATGAAATTAAAAGACACTCACTCTTTGGAAGGAAAGTTATGACCAAATTAGACAACATATTAAAAAGCAGAGACATTACTTTGTCAACAAAGGTCCAACTAATCAAGGCTATGGTTTTTCTAGTAGTCATGTATGGATGTGAGATTTGGACTATAAAGAAAGCTGAGAGCCAAAGAATTGATGCTTTTGAACTGTGGAGAAGCCTCTGGAGAGTCCCTTGAGCCGCAAGGAGGTCTAACCAGTCCATCCTAAGGAAAATTAGTTCTGAATATTCCCTGGGAGGACTGATGTTGTAGCTGAAACTCAAAACTTTGGCCACCTGATGTGAAGAACTGACTCATTGGAAAAAAACCCTGAAGCTGGGAAAGATTGAAAGCGGTAAGAGAAGGGGACAACAGAGGATGAGATAGTTGGATGGCATCATCGACTCAATGGACATGAGTTTGAGTGAACTCTGGGAGTTGGTGATGGACAGGGAGGCCTGGCGTACTGCAGTCCATGATGTCGCAAAGAGCCAAACACAACTGAGCAACTGAACTGAACTGAGTAGTTAACAATATCTGATCATGGCTTTGATTTGCATTTCTCTAATAATTAGCTATAAGCATTTTTTTATCCTATTGATCACCTGTATGTCTCCTCTGGGAAAATATCCATTCAGGTCCTCTGTTCATTTTTAATTGGACTGTTTGGTTTTTTGATACTGAGTTTCATGAGCTATTTGTATATTTTGAATATAAACCCCTTGTGAGTCACATCATTTGCATTCATTCTATGTTTTATCAATGGCTTCTTTTGTTGTGCAAAAGGTTTAAGTTTATTTGTGCTTTTATTTCTTTCATTTTAGGAAAATGACCCCAAAAAATTTACTGTAGTTTATGTCAGAGTGTTCTGCCTATGTTGTCTTCTACGAATTTTAGGATTTCGAGAATTATATTTAGGTCTTTAAACCATTGAGTTTGTTTTTATACATAGTATAAGGAAACATTATAATCTCCTTTTACAGGTAGCCATCCAGTTTTCCAAGTGTCACTTATGAAGAGACTGTCTTTACTGTATTCTTGCCTCCTTTGTCATAAATTAATTGACCATAAATGCACAGGTTTATTTCAGGCCTCTCTATTCTGTTCCATTGATCTATGTGCCTGTTTTTGTGCCAGTACCATGCTCTTTTGATTATTGTAGCTTTCTATTATGGTTTGAAGTTTGGAGCATGATACCTCCAGCTTTGCTGCCTTTTCTCAAATCTTCATTGGCTATTTGGGGTCTTTTATGATTTCCAAATAAATCTGTTCTATTTCTGTGAAAAAATGTTTTGGGTATTTTCATAAGGATTGCACTAAATCTGTAGATTGCTTTAGATAGTACAGCCATCTTAACAATATTAATTCTTCCAAATTAGGAACACAGATATCTTTCCATGTATTAGTATCATCTTCAACTTCCTCTATCAGTGTTTTATATTTCATAGATTATAGGTCTTTTACTTCCTTGGTTAAGTTTATTCCTAAGGATTTTATCCTTTCTGGTACATTTTAAATGAGAATTTTCTTAATTTCTCTTTCTGATAGTTCTATTGTTGCTGTTATTCAGTCACTAAGTCATGTGCAACTCTTTGCAACTGCCTGGACTGCAGCATGTCAGGTTTTGTTATCCTTTACCATTTCCCAGAGTTTGCTCAGATTCATGTCTATTGAGTCTGTGATGCTATCTTACCACCTCATCCTCTGCCTCATTCTTCTCCTTTTGTCTTCAATCTTTACCAGCATCAAAGTCTTTTCCAATGAGTCAGCCCTTCACATCAAATGGCCAAAATATTGGGGCTTCAGTTTTAGCATAAGTCCTTCCAATGAATATTCTGGGTTGATTTCCTTTAGGATTTTCTGGCTTGATCTCCTTGAAGTCCAAGGGATCCTCAACTGTCTTCTCCAGCACCACTATTTGAATGCATCAGTTCTTCAGCATCCATCCTTCTTTATGGTCCAATTCGCACATCCACACATGACTATTGGAAAAACCATAGCTTTGACTATATGGACCTTTGTCAACAAAATGATGTCTCTGTTTTTTAATACTCTGTCTAGGTTTGTCATAGCTTTCCTTCCAAGGAACAAGTGTATTTTAATTTCATGGCTGTGGTTACTGTCCACAGTGATTTTGAAGTCCAAGAAAATAAAATCTGTGACTGCTTCCACTTTTTTCACATCTATTTGCCATGAAGTGATGGGACCAGATACCATAGTCTTAGATTTTTGAATATTGAGCTTTAAGTCAGCTTTTTCCACTCTCCTCTTTCTCCCTCATCAAGAGGCTCTTTAATTCCTCTTCACTTTCTGTCGTTAGAGTGCTATCATCTGCCTAACCAAGGTTGTTGATATTTCTCCTGGCAAATTTGATTCTAGTGACTCTTCCAGCCCGGCAATTCACATGATGTACTCTGTATATAAGCTAAATAAACAAAGTGACAGTATACAGCCTTGACATACTCCTTTCCCAATTTGGAACCAGTCTGTTCTCTGTCTAAGTATTGCTTCTTGATCCACATACAGATTTCTCAGGAGACAGGTAAGGCGATATGGTATTCCCATCTTCAAGAATTTTCCACAGTTTGTTGTGATCCACACAGTCACTTTAGAGTAGTCGATAAGCAGATTTTTTTTCTGAAATTCTCTTTCTTTTTCTATGATTTAACAGATGTTGGCAATTTGATCTCTGGTTCCTCTGCCTTTTCTAAATCCAACCTGTACATCTGAAAGTTCTTGGTTCTTGTTGAAGCCTAGCTTGAAGGATTCTGAGCATTACCTTGCTAGCATGTGAAATGAGTGCAATTGTGTGGAAGTTTGAACATTTATTGGCATTGCCCTTCTTTGGGATTGGAATGAAAACTGACATTTTGCAGTCCTGTTGCCACTGATGAGCTTTCCAAATTTGCTGGCATATTGAGTGCAGCATCATCTTTTAGGATTTCAAGAAGTTCGGGTGGAATCCCATCACCTCCACTAGCTTTGTTCATAGTGATGCTTCCTAAGGCCCCTTGACTTCATACTCCAGGATGTCTGGTTCTAGGTGATTAATCATGCCATCATGGCTATCCAGGTCATTAAGATCTTTTTTGTATAGTTCTTCTGTGTATTCTTGCCACCTCTTCTTAATATCTTCTACTTCTTTTAGGTCCATATCATTTCTGTCCTTTATTGAGCCCATCTTTGCATGAAATGTTCCCTTGGTATCTCTAATTTTCTTGAAGAGATCTCTAGTCTTTCTCATTCTATTGTTTTCCTCTATTTCTTTGCATTGTTCACTTAAAAAGGCTTTCTTATCTTTCCTTGCTATTCTCTGGAACTCTGCATTCAGATGGCTATATCTTTCCTTTTCACCTTTGCCTTTCACTTCTCTTCTTTTCTGAGCTATTAGTAAGGTCTCCTCAGACAACTATTTTGCCTTTCTGCATTTTTTCCCCCCCATGGTGATGGTTTTGATCACTGCTTCCTGTACAATATTATGAACCTCCATCCATAGTTCTTCAGGCACTCTGTCTATCAAACCTAATCCCTTGAATCTATTTCTCACTTCCACTGTATAATCATAAGGGATCTGATTCAGGTCATACCTGAATGGCCTAGTGGTTTTCCCTACTTTTTTTGCCTGAATTTTGTAATAAGGGCTAATAGTAATAATTTGATAAGGATAGGTATTAGTTATTGTTTATATATTTGGTAGAATTCTCTTGTGAATCCATCCAGTCCTGGAATATTTTTCTGAGAGTTTTTTTTTATTACAAATTCAGTTTCACTTTTACTGATCATTCTGTTCAAATTTTCTGTTTCTTCTTGGTTCAGCCTTGGTAGGCTGTATCTTTCTAGAAATTTGTCCATTTTTTCTAAGTTATCCAATTTGTTGGAATATAACTGTTCATAGTATTGTCATAAATTTTTGTTTCACTATAGTGTCTGTTGTTATTTCTTTTCTTTCATTTCTTATTTTATTTATTTGGGTCTTTTCTCTTTTCTTCTTGGTGAACCTAGCTAAAGGCTTATCAATTTTGTTTATCTTCATAAAAAAAAAAAAAAAAAGCTCTTGGTCTCATTGATCTTTTCAGTTGGTTTGGGGGGAGGTTTTTTCAGTCTCTATTTTATTTGAATGACTGACTGATAGTCACTTAAGGTTATGCATATTCTAAAAAATCTATATTTTTTGCTCTCCTCCCTCTCATTTTGTGCTTTCAATGTCATATTTTACATCTTCATGTTTATCTGATATTTTATTGTAGTTATAGATGTTTTTACAATTTTTTTTTCTTTTAATCTTCATACTGGCTTATTAGTGGTTGATCTTTGGTCCTTACTCTGTATTTGCCTATCATTGTGATTTTCCCTTTCTTACAGATTTTTATTTCTTTTCCACTTAGAGAAGACTCTTTAAAGTTTTTTTTAGAGTAGGTTTAATATTGAGGAACTCTTAGCTTTTGCTTGTTGATTTCTTTTTCTCTCCTTTGATTCTAAATGATAACCCCACTGAGTAGAGTATCCTAAATTGCAGGTGTTTCCCTTTCAGGACTATGAATATATCATGTCACTTCCTTCTGACCTGGAAAGTTTCTGTGGAAAATTCAGTTGATGGTCTTATGGAGATTCTTTTGTATATGACTCTTTGTTTTTCTTTTGTTACTTTTAAAACAAAAAAGTAGTACTTGCTACTCTTAAAATTAAAACCAAGGAGATGGTTTTGATCACCACCTCCTGAACAATTTATGAACCTCCATCCACAGTTCTTCAGGCACTCTGTCTATCAAATCTAATCCCTTGAATCTATTTATCCAACTTTTGCCATTTTGTTATGTCTTAGTGTGAGTCTGATTGGGGTCATTTTATTTGGGACCTTGCGTGCCAAATAAATGCCAAATAATTTCTATGCCTGGATATGTTTTCTTCTTCTGGTTTTGGAAATCCTCATTAATTTCCTCAAAAACATTTTCTATCCCCTTCTCTACCTCTTCTCCTTCTGGGACTCCTATAATATGAATGTTGGTCTGTTTACTGTTATCCCAGGGCTCTCTTAAACTGTTTTCATTTTTGTTAATTTTTTTTCTTTTTGTTGTTCTGAGTCAGTGATTTTCATTATTCTATTTTCCAGATCACTTGTGCATTCGATAACTTAGTTTGCTATTCACTCTATTATCTTCTACTTTAGTTAATGAATTCTTCACTTTTAGTTGGATCTTTTTATATTTTCTATTTCTTTGTTAAAACTTTCACTGTGTTCATCTATTCTTTTTTCCTAATTCAGTTAACATTCTTATTACCAATGCTTTGAATTCTTTACCTGGTAAATTACTTATTTCTGTTTTATTGTTTGTTTTTTTCAAGGGGTTTCTCTTGCCCTTTCAGCTAAGATCAGTTCCTCCATCTTTTCATTTAGCTTGATTTTCTCTGCCTCTATGAATCTAGGTGAAACAGTTAACTATTGCAGTCTTGAAGGGGTGTTCTTTTGTGTGAGGCATTTCTATATAGACTGCCTGTGCTCAATGCCCTTGGTAGCACAGCTGGATTTGACACATATGCAAGTCACATCTTTCCTCAGGGTGTGCTGACAGCTATCACCTTAGTGGAGGTGACACTGGAGATGAAGGAGCTAGAGTAGGAGCCGGGTGTGAGGTGGGACTTCCCCTCTGCTGTCTGGCCTTCACTGCCTGTGTCTAATCCCAGGTTGCTAGAGCCAAAGCTCTGAAGGTCACGCCCAAGTTGCCTCTGTTTTCATTAAGGGTGTAGCTTCCTCTCTCCTAGCACCGATACCCTCACCCTTGAGTGGGGGGAGGGGCACTGAACCAAGGGGGATCCTGTGAGGGTTTTCAGCTCATGTTGGCCATATAGGTCCAAGCTATATCCAATGCACTGCCTATGCAGGTGCCAGAAACTGTTTCTCTCACTCTCTCACCTTTGTCCCATCCAGCCTATCACCCTGCACAGACTCTGCCACGCCCACTCTGTTGTAGAACCATACCTCAGGGCAGGCAGAGCTGCCTGGACTTTTGGCATATACTGGGGCATGAGCAGTGGTAGAGTGGCTACCACCAGAGTTCTGGGTTGCTTCTGAGGCACTGCTTGAGTAAGCACCGACAATGGCCACAACTGCCCCCTTCGGCTCCACTCAGGACCAGGTCACCCCTGTGTCCCACAGCCAGCTCTGCTCACTGGTGAAAGGAGCAGCCCCAGATCTAGCACCATGTGGAGCTGTAGTGTGAAGTGAAGAGACTTGCAGCATTCACACAACTAAGGATGGGACACAGATGGGGCATGCACTAATGCAGTCATGGGAAACAAGTTAGCCAGCTCCATGGTTTCAATTCACCTTTTCCGTGTGAGCCCGTGTGCACACGCTTCTCACAGGAAGAGTCCAGGCTCTTTACGGCCCTCCTGTTAGTCCTAACAGTCCTCCCACCAGTCAAAGGGGCTTGTCTTGCTGTGTAGGTCCCCAGGACTGGGGCATTCACTCCAGGGCTCTAAGCACTCACTCCCCCTGCTGGGCCTCTAGCTGTGTATTCTCCTGTTTCCTCTGAGTCCCCTCCCAGGGGCATAGGTCCCAATCCAATCACTTATAGTCCTTCCCTATCCAATTACATATAAGTCTTTCCTGTAGCCTTGGTTGTATGAGAGTCTTTCTATCAGTTCCCACTTATTTTTCCGTGTGAATTGTTCCATGTGTAAATGGATTTAATATATTCATGTGGGGTGGTGAGTTCCATATCCTCCTACTCCACCATCTTGATCCAGCCTCATCTAATAATTATCAGTCTACAGATATATATTAAACTCTGTAGCTTACTAAAGAAAATAGTATCATCCCAAATGTATTTAGAATAGTGATTTTTTTAAAAAACTGACATTATAGCACTCCCATAATAGAGAAATCTCAAATTCTCAAAGCAAATGCTATTCAAACAGCCAGTGGTCACAGTGCCATAGAGCAGGAAATTAATAATTTATTTCAGCTAATCAAAATGAAAATGCAAAACATCCACCTATACAGTTATTAACTTAAACAGCAAATTAAAATAACAATTACACATCATGTAGAAAAAACATAAAATAGGAGAACTATTAACCAATGCTTATGGGTTATAGCCAAAGCTATTTTCATCATAATAAAAGCTTACTATTTTCCATAAATGGCTGCTAAGCACATTACATGCATATTCTTATTTAATTTTAATATCTCATTAAGGGAGGTATCACTACTATCTTTAGTTTATATACACTGAAACTGAGGCTTAGAAAGCACAACTTTGTAAAATGATATTGAATTTATGGTGGGAATCAATTAACACATCTTCTAGATCAAAGTAGGAAAACCATGTACATAATCATTGCAATAGATGTCCAAAAAGTACACTTAGTAAAATTCAGTATTCATTCCTTTTAAATTTTTAAAGCAATTTCATGAATTAGAAATAGCATTTTTAGCACTATTTACTAGAATATGTTATCTATGTAAAGCCAAGCGCAACATCATACTTAAAAGTGAAACCCAAGAGAAGCATTTCCTGAACTTCTTGTCATACAAGATTTTTTTTAAAAAAAGATCAAAGATTCTGCACTAATGTAAATGTGGAGAACCTGAATACTGTAAATCCTCCTTCCCTGTCACAATATATGGGCATACTGGCCCTGGGGATCCCTGAAGTTAAAGAAAAATAAACTTTGTTTAACCTTGTGTTTCTCTGTTATTCAGTCACAAAACACTGGTCCAAAGTATCATCTTTAACACTGGTCCAAAGTGTCATCTGTAACACTGGTCCAAAATATCAAGCAGAAGGTTGAATGCTGAAGAACTGATGCTTTTAAGCTGTGGTTCTGGACAACACTTAAGACTCCCTTGGACTGCAAGGAGATCAAACCAGTCAATCCTAAAGGAAATCAATCTTAAAGATTCATTGGAAGGACTGATGCTGAAGCTGAAGCTCCAATACTCTGGCCACCTGATGCGAAGAGCCGACTCATTGGAAAAGATCCTCATGCTGAAAAAGATTGAAGGCAGGAGGAGAAGAGGGCAACAGAGGATGAGATGGTTGTATGGCATCACTCTCTCAATAAACATGAGTTAGAGCAATTCCGAGAGATGGTGAAAGACAAGAAAGCATGACATGCTGCAGTCCATGGGGTCACAAAGGGTTGGACACAATCAAGGGACTGAACAGCAACAAAAGTATTATCTATTAATATTCTGCTTAGCACTAGGGGAAAGGCATTCCTTTTAAACCCAAAGCCAAACAAAGCTACCTATATTCATCACATTTATCAGTATTCTAGACCTGTGGTCTACAAACTAAAACAAAACAAAAATGAGTCAGGTCATATATTATGAATCAGTCAGTTCAGTTCAGTTGTTCAGTCATGTCTGACTCTTTGTGGCCCAATGAATCGCAGCACGTCAGGCCTCCCTGTCCATCACCAACTCCCAGAGTTCACCCAAACTCATGTCCATAGAGTCCGTGATGCCATCCAGCCATCTCATCTTCTGTCATCCCCTTCTGCTCCTGCCCCCAATCCCTCCCAGCATCAGAGTCTTTTCCAATGAGTCAACTCTTCACATGAGGTGGCCAAAATACTGGACTTTCAGCTTTAGCATCATTCCTTCCAAAGAAATCCCAGGGTTGATCTCCTTCAGAATAGACTGGTTGGATCTCCTTGCAGTCCGAGGGACTCTCAAGAGTCTTTTCCAACACCACAGTTCAAAAGCATCGATCCTTCAGTGTTCAGCTTTCTTCACAGTCCAGCTCTCACATCCATACATGACCACAGGAAAAACCGTAGCCTTTACTAGACAGACCTTTGTTGACAAAGTAATGTCTCTGCTTTTGAGTATGCTATCTAGATTGGTCATAACTTTTCTTCCAAGGAGTAAGCATCTTTTAATTTCATGGCTGCAATCACCATCTGCAGTGATTTTGGAGCCCCCCCAAAATAAAGTCTGACAATGTTTCCACTATTTCCCCATCTATTTCCCATGAAGTGATGGGACCAGATGCCATGAGCTTCATTTTCAGAATGTTGAGCTTTAAGCCAACTTTTTCACTCTCCACTTTCACTTTCATCAAGAGGCCTTTTAGTTCCTCTTCACTTTCTGCCATAAGGGTGGTGTCATCTGCATACCTGAGGTTATTGATATTTCTTCCAGCAATCTTCATTCCAGCTTGTGCTTCTTCCAGCTCAGTGTTTATCATGATGTACTCTGCATAGAAGTTAAATAAGCAGGGTGACAATATACAGCCTTGACATACTCCTTTTCCTATTTGGAACCAGTCTGTTGCTCCATGTCCAGTTCTAACCATTGCTTCCTGACCTGCATATAGGTTTCTCAGAGGCAGGTCAGGTGATTTGGTACTCCCATTTCTTTCAGAATTTTCCACAGTTTATTGTGATCCACACAGTCAAAGGCTTTGGCATAGTCAATAAAGCAGAAATAGNTCAGGTGGTCTGGTATTCCCATCTCTTTCAGAATTTTCCACAGTTTATTGTGATCCACACAGTCAAAGGCTTTGGCATAGTCAATAAAGCAGAAGTTGATGTTTTTCTGGAACTCTCTTGCTTGTTTGATGATCCAGCGGATGTTGGCAATTTGATCTCTGGTTCCTCTGCCCTTTCTAAAACCAGCTTGAACATCAGGAAGTTCACAGTTCATGTATTGCTGAAGCCTGGCTTGGAGAATTTTGAGCATTACTTTACTAGCATATGAGATGAGTGCAATTGTGCAGTAGTTTGAGCATTCTTTGGCATTGCCTTTCTTTGGGATTGGAATGAAAACTGACCTTTTCCAGTCCTGTGGCCACTGCTGAGTTTTCCGAATTTGCTGGCATATTGAGTGCAGCACTTTCACAGCATCATCTCTCAGGATTTGAAATAGCTCAACTGGAATTCCATCACCTCCACTAGCTTTGTTCATAGTGATGCTTTCTAAGGCCCACTTGACTTCACATTCCAGGATGTCTGACTCTAGGTGAGTGATCACACCGTCGTGATTATCTGGGTTGTGAAGATCATTTTTGTACAGTTCTTCTGTGTATTCTTGCCACATTGAGCTATCCCACTTTAGGACTTTCTGGGTTTGATATAACTCAGTATATCGGTCAGGGTAGAATGGGTAATGCTGCTATAACAAAGTACTCCCAAATATTGATGACTCATAATCTAGAGGTTTGTTTTTCCTTATACTACATGCTTCCCCTGGCTTATCCTTTCTTCACAAACCATTAGGGTCTGGGGGTAAACCTGTCTGGTTGGCACTTTCTCCATGTCACAATATTCTCCTTGCTGTAGGGGGTATTTCCCTTGGGTTATAATAGTTAAACGACAGTTGGAACAATAGTAATGGGAAAAAGCAAAAAAGAAGGGTATCTCCTCACTGCCTCCACGTCAGAGCTATCTCATGTTGAAGGTCAGGAAGGGAGACGGTGAGGAGATGCCCTTCATCCAAGGTAAGGAGCAGTGGCTGTGCTTTGCTGGAGCAGTCGTGAAGAGATACCCCACGCCCAAGGTAAGAGAAACCCAAGTAAGATGGTAGATGTTGCAAGTGGACATCAGAGGGCAGACACACTGAAACCATACTCACAGAAAACCAGTCAATCTAATCACACTAGGAGCACAGCCTTGTCTAACTCAATGAAACTAAGCCATGCCCACGGGGCAACCCAAGACTATTGAGTGCAGCACTTTCACAGCATCATCTTTCAGGATTTGAAACAGCTCAACTGGAATTCCATCACCTCCACTAGCTTTGTTCGTAGTGATGCTTTCTAAGGCCCACTTGACTTCACATTCCAAGATGTCTGGCTCTAGATGAGTGATCACATCATCATGATTATCTGGGTCGTGAAGATCTTTTTTGTACAGTTCTTCTGTGTATTCTTGCCACCTCTTCTTAATATCTTCTGCTTCTGTTAGGTCCATACCATTTCTGTCCTTTATCGAGCCCATCCTTGCATGAAATGTTCCCTTGGTATCTCTAATTTTCTTGAAGAGATCTCTAGTCTTTCCCATTCTGTTGTTTTCCTCTATTTCTTTGCATTGATCGCTGAAGAAGGCTTCCTTATCTGTCCTTACTATTCTTTGGAACTCTGCATTCAGATGCTTCTATCTTTCCTTTTCTCCTTTGCTTTTCGCTTCTCTTCTTTTCACAGCTATTTGTAAGGCCTCCTCAGACAGCCATTTTGCTTTTTTGCATTTCTTTTCCATGGGGATGGTCTTGATCCCTGTCTCCCGTACAATGTCACGAACCTCATTCCATAGTTCTTCAGGCACTCTATCTATCAGATCTAGGCCCTTAAATCTATTCCTCACTTCCACTGTATAATCATAAGGGATTTGATTTAGGTCATACCTGAATGGTCTAGTGGTTTTCCCTACTTTCTTCAATTTGAGTCTGAATTTGGTAATAAGGAGTTCATGATCTGAGCCACAGTCAGCTCCTGGTCTTGTTTTTGTTGACTGTATAGAGCTTCTCCATCTTTGGCTGCATAGAATATAATCAATCTGATTTCGGTGTTGACCATCTGGTGATGTCCACGTGTAGAGTCTTCTCTTGTGTTGTTGGAAGAGAATGTTTGATATGACCAGTACATTCTCTTGGCAAAACTCTATTAGTCTTTGCCCTGCTTCATTCTGTATTCCAAGGCAAAATTTGCCTGTTATTCCAGGTGTTTCTTGACTTCCTACTTTTGCATTCCAGTCTGCTATAATGAAAAGGACATCATTTTTGGGTGTTAGTTCTAAAAGGTCTTGTAGGTCTTCACAGAACCGTTCAACTTGAGCTTCTTCAGCATTACTGGCTGGGGCATAGACTTGGATTACTGTGATAGTGAATTGTTTGCCTTGGAAACGAACAGAGATCATTCTGTCGTTTTTGAGATTGCATCCAAGTACTGCAATTCAGACTCCTTTGTTGACCATGACGGCTACTCCATTTTCTCTGAGGGATTCCTGCCCACAGTAGTAAGTATAATGGCCATCTGAGTTAAATTCACCCATTCCAGTCCATTTTAATTCAGTGATTCCTAGAATGTCAACGTTCATTCTTGCCATCTCCTGTTTGACCACTTCCAATTTGCCTTGATTCATGCCCCTGACATTCCAGGTTCCTATGCAATATTATGAATATACTATGAATACTCCTGTTAAATGTACACATAAAAATGACTTGAGGAAAAGACACCAAACAAATAATATTAGTTATCTCTGTGTGATCAAGTGACAGCTGATTTTACTTTTGTGTTTGAATTTCCTATATTCTCTACAATAATCATGTATTGTTTTATAATAATAAAATGTTTTATTAAAACAGCATGTTGAGACTGTCCAAACATAGAAAGTTTACCCAAAACAAATCATGAAAACTAGATACTGTCAAAAAACTGATAAAACCAATGCTAAGCACTTCTGAGACTATCAGCTGAAACCTGTTCAATTGGTCTTGTATCCTAAGCTCACTCTGTTTATAGAAATGAGTACAATTATCAGCAAAGAGAATTTTGTTACAAATAATAAAGAAATAATCTGACCCAAATAACCTAGAATTAATTCAAGTTAAAAAAAAAAAAAAAAAAAGCCAGCTGAAAAAGGACGAATGTCTAACAAAGAACAAATCTGGAATTGAGTATTTGAAATTTTCAAAAAGAAGGGAAAGAAACCATAAAAATATAGCATCTGAAAAGAGAAGAACCAAAAGATATGTCAAATTTGAAGCCTAATTTACTTCTATCCTCACTCATTTTTGCATTTTTTTATGTATTGCCAAATTAATCATTGTTAGCACTCCAACTAGACAAATAGTCATTAATTCCTTTTCTATATATCATTATAATAACTAGAGTCAAATGTTGTCAACTGGTTAAGTTAATTCCAAAATTAATCAACAACTAGTCACTTAGAATAAAGTGACAATTCAGAATGAAAGGTGAAGTGGGTTAAGAGGAATGGTTTGGGTTATAAAAGAAAATAACAATATGGTATTTGTTTTTAATAATTATAATTGACTTTCAGGTAAGAAAAAAATCCTTAAAACCACTAGGAAAAAAGCATCAAAGAAATGTAAAGTGAAGTCGCTCAGTCGTGTCTGACTCTTTGCGACCCCATGGACTGTAGCCTACCAGGCTCCTCTGTCCATGGGATTTTCCAGGCAATAGTACTGGAGTGGGTTGCCATTGCCTTCTCCAGGGGATCTTCCCGACCCAGCGATAGAACCCGGGTCTCCTGCATTGTAGACAGACACTTTACTGTCTGAGCCACCAGGGAAGTCCTTCAAGTATATTCCAAAGAAATGTAAGTACTAGTAAAACTGGACGTTAAAATGGTCATTTTTCTATCTCCATTTTATCTGAGACTCAAAAAATTCAGAACAAAATAAGATGGCAAGTACTCCCACATTTCAAATCAAGTGATAAGTCAACTACATGAAAATTACAAGAGATACTAATAAAATAGAATACTGAAGTGGGTAGCTCCCTTCTCCAGAAAATCTTTCCATCCCAGGGATAGAAACCAGGTCTCCCACATTGCAAGCAGATTCTTTACCAGCTGAGCCACAAGGGAAGCCCAAGAATACTGATGTGGGTAGCCTATCCCTTCTCCAGCAGATCTTCCTGACCCAGGAATTGAACCAGGGTCTCCTGCATTGCAGGTGGATTCTCTACCAGCTGAGCCACCAGGGAAGCCTGAGATACTAATAGTTGAAAAACAATTTTGCAAACCTTACCACTTTGACCTCCTAAAATGTATAAAAAAGAACTCAAGTTAAAGTAGGAAAAAAAGAAGACCATTTTTCTGGAAAACAAATGTAAAATCTTATGCACCACCATGTTCACTGCAGCATTATTTACAATAGCCAAGATATGAAAATAACCTAAGTATCTATCAGTGAAGGAATGGATAAAGATATTGTGAGTTATACATATACAACAGAATATTACTCAGCCTTTGAAAAAAGAATGACATTGTGCCTTTTTTGACATTGATGGACCTTGAGGGCATTACACTAAATGAAATGTCAGACAAAAAAGGATAAACATTGTATAATCTCTTTCATGTGAAAATCAATAAACCAACCAAGCTCACAGATATAGAAAATAGACTAGTGGATGCCAGAGGTGGGTGTGAGGGGAGGTGTGGGAGAAATGAGTAAACCACATTTGCATTTGTTTTTGTTTAAATACACTGAATTTTTTTTTTTAATTCTATGGCTTTTCTCTCCATTATCCCCCATCCTCATGCGGAAATGGAGGAAGGACTTTGGGCACCTATTAGAGAACTGGATATTTATCCCCCAAACAGTGAGAGACTTTATTTTCTTGTGCTCCAAAATCACTGCAGATGGTGACTGCAGCCATGAAATTAAAAGATGCTTGTTCCTTGGAAGAAAAGCTATGATAAACCTAGACAGCATATTAAAAAGCAGAGACATCACTTTACCAACAAGCGACCATATAGTAAAAGTTATGGTTTTTCCAGTAGTCATGTATGGACGTGAAAGTTGGACCATAAAGAAGGCTGAGTGCCAAAGAACTGATGCTCTCAAACTGTTGCTGGAGAAGGCTCTTGAGAGTACCTTGGACATCAAGAAAATCAAACCAGTCAATCCTAAGGAAATCAATGCTGAATATTCATTGGAAGGACCAATGCTGAAACTGAAACTCCAATACTTTGACCACCTGATGTAAAGAGCCGACTCACTGGAAAAGACCCTGATGCTGGGAATGACTGAGGGCAGAAGGAGAAGGCAGAGACAGAGGATGAAATGGTTGGGTAGCATCATCAATTCAATGGACATGAGTTTGTGCAAACTCTAGGAGATAGTGAAGGACAGGGAAGCCTGGCATGCTGCAGTCCATGGGGTCGCAAAGAGTCAGGTCCAACCAAGTGACTGAACAACACAAGTTCAAAAGACACAAGGGTTTGGTGTTTGACACATTTCTGAGAAATGCTAGGGCAAAAACCATGTAGTAACCCAGACATTAGGTGCTACAGGAATTAGCTACCCCTGTTTTACAAAGAGAGAATATTCCTAAAGCATTCTAGTAATTTCACTACTGCTCTATTTCCATCTTTATCCATCAATTGATCTTGATCTATCCTATTCTCCTGCTTACCTACTTTCAGTTCACTTACTCAAATTTAATTCCATGCTCCACCTCTTCTACCACTCCCATGTCTAAAGGTATTTCATATAAACAGGAAAAATTCTTTTCTTTCATCCTATATGCTTCCATTTTGTCTGCCCATCCAATAAAGATTGAACTTATTTTCCATCATTTAAAAGCTCAAGGATATAATTTACATTCATGAAGTGGTTTTATGGAGGTTTCTAATAATACAAATGATCTTTTCCACTGAAAGTTATGTGTTTTTCTTCATACTGTAGACTAAAAAAATTAGTCACAACCTGAAAGTAGAGAGTTATTGTATTTGGAATGAATGTTAAGGACTCTGAGAGAGGGAGACAGCATCTCAGTAGCCCTGAGAAAACTGCCCGAAGGAGGTAGAAGTGGGATTCAGGCTTGTATATACAAGTTTGCAACAAAGTGGACAGTCTGGACATCAAAGATTTTTGTTAAAGTAAGGAAAACCTGATATCAAGTTAAAGAATTTAATATCCTTCTATGTAGGGGAGATGTAAGCCTCTGGGCTCACTGAAGTCATTCCTCTTATATGCACCTCAACTATCTGGGGTCAAATCCAGTTTGTTGATTGTTTACATCCTTAATTCTTTGTTCACTGCAAGGGGTGCCAAGTGTGGAAGAGGGCTGCTTCTTGCATCCCCCCAAGCTCCAGCAATCACCGTGCAGGGTGGTGGCATCTGTTGGATCACAGGCATTGTGTTCCCTTTTGAGAGCCCTCATTCACATTTGGAGGCCCAAAATCACTGATGGCTGTGACATTTTTTGCCCACTATTATGACAGGATATATTTCATTTCACAACACAAAATATGAAAATGGCTCTGATTCCATATCAACTTCTTCACTGGATCATAGAGGGCATCCTGAATGGCTCAGTGGGTAAAAAATCTGCCTGAAATTCATCATTCCTCTTATATGCACCTCAACTATCTGGGGTCAAATCCAGTTTGTTGATTGTTTACATCCTTAATTCTTTGTTCACTGCAAGGGGTGCCAAGTGTGGAAGAGGGCTGCTTCTTGCATCCCCCCAAGCTCCAGCAATCACCGTGCAGGGTGGTGGCATCTGTTGGATCACAGGCATTGTGTTCCCTTTTGAGAGCCCTCATTCACATTTGGAGGCCCAAAATCACTGATGGCTGTGACATTTTTTGCCCACTATTATGACAGGATATATTTCATTTCACAACACAAAATATGAAAATGGCTCTGATTCCATATCAACTTCTTCACTGGATCATAGAGGGCATCCTGAATGGCTCAGTGGGTAAAAAATCTGCCTGAAATTCGGGAGACACAGGAGACATGGGTTCTATCCCTGGGTTGGGAGATCCTCTGGAGAAGGAAATGACAACCCACTCCAGTATTCTTGCCTGAAAAATCCCATGGGCAGAGGAGCTTGGTGGGCTACAGTCAAAAGGGTCACAAAGAGTTGTATGCCACAACTAAGTACACATGCATTGAATCACTAGTTCAAACTAGATTTAATCACATCCTAAAGAAAAAATGTAAGAAGTACCTTATCTATTCTTTCTTCATTTCAGTTACTTACCCTTGTCTGTAACTTCAGAGAGTAACACTCAGAAAAGTGATAAAAATTCCCCCAAAATTCAAAGATAAGTAACCAGCTCAAGTAAAACACATTCTTTTCACCTTTGTGGTTTTATTTTGTACACTGTCAAGCCAAGAAGGAATCAAATAAAAACACTTCTGACAAAATTTTACTTCAACCAGTTTGCATTAAAGTACTAAATTGGAAAATCAGTGAGAATGGCAACTCCATTAAAACAATTATAAATCAGAGATACGAGCACCAGAAGCACAGATTAAGGTGACATGCAGGTTTTTGTTGTTATTTTGAGGGTTTGGGTTTGTCGTTTTCAGATCTCATGATTTCAATTGCCAAACCAGTGATACAACTGCAGAACAGAACTGCCAGAAAGCTTTCAGAACTGAATTTTGGCACCACACAGATGGTCATGTTAGACAATTGAAGCTTCAGAAACTTCTGTTTTTCCAGAAACCTATGAATTGAGCCAGGCTTCCCTTGTGGCTCAGACAATAAAAAAATCTACCTTCAGTGCAGGAGACCTGGGTTCCATCGCTGAGTTAGGAATAAACCTTAGAGAAGGGAATGGCAACCCACTTTCATATTCCTGCCTGGAGAATTCCATGGACAGAGGAGCCTGGTGGGCTATAGTCCATGGGGTTTCAAAGAGACACTGAGCAGCTTTCATATGACATGACATGAGCTGAGCCATTCTCTAGTATAAGCTCAAAAGCCATGAATTTTATCCACTAACCATTCTGGAAACACAAATACCACAATTCACTGAAAAAAGCATATACCAAAACATGAAAATATTTAACATTCTATAACAGAGCTGTCCACACAACTCACTTTGTCAAGGGTTNACTGAGCAGCTTTCATATGACATGACATGAGCTGAGCCATTCTCTAGTATAAGCTCAAAAGCCATGAATTTGATCCACTAACCATTCTGGAAACACAAATACCACAATTCACTGAAAAAAGCATATACCAAAACATGAAAATATTTAACATTCTATAACAGAGCTTTCCACACAACTCATTTTGTCAAGGGTTCAAAATAATTTAACAGCCTTCAATGCACAGGAGACCAAAAGAATTTTTCTAAAATCACTATTACTACTTTCACATTTACTTTAAGAGTTACAGGGGTAGATTAACTCAAAAACAAAAATATTTTTAAAAAAACTTTTATCTTTGACCTGAACTCTGAGCCTATAGGTTAAAATTATTTTTGGCTTGGAAATAAAATTGACAAACAAAAATTGTATAATGAGTGAATTTAACTCAGAAGACCATTATACCTACTACTGTGGGCAAGAATCCCTTAAAAGAAATGGAGTAGCCATCATAGTCAACAAAAGAGTCCAGTCTCAAAAGTGACACGATGATCTCTGTTTGTTTCCAAGGCAAACCATTCAGTATGACGGTAATCCAAGTCTATGCCCAGAGCAGTAAATGATGAAGAAGCTGAAGTTGAACGGTTCTATGAAGACTTAAAAGACCTTCTAGAACTAACACGAAAAAAAGATGTCCTTTTCATTACACGGGACTGGAATGCAAAAGTAGGAAGTCAAGAGATACCTGGAGTGGCAAACAAATTTGGCCTTGGAGTACAGAATGAAGCAGTGAAGTGAAGTCGCTCAGTCGTGTCTGACTCTTTGTGACCCCATGGACTGTAGCCTACCAGGCTCCTCCGTCCATGGGATTTTCCAGGCAAGAATACTGGAGTGGGTTGCCATTTCCTTCTGCAGAGGATCTTCCCAACCCAGGGCAAAGCCTAATAGAGTTTTGCCAAGAGAATGCACAGGTCATAGAAAACACCCTCTTCCAACAACATAAGAGACTCTACACATGGACATCACCAGATGGTCAACACTGAAATCATATTGATTATATTCTTTGCAGCCAAAGATAGAGAAACTCTATATAGTCAGCAAGAACAAGACCAGGAGCTGACTGTGGCTCATATCATAAACTCCTCATTGCCAAATTCAGACTTAAATTGAATAAAGCAGGGAAACCCACTAGATCATTCAGGTATGACCTCAATCAAATCCCTTACAATTATACAGTGGAAGTGACAAATAGATTCAAAGGATTAGATCTGTTAGGTAGAGTGCTAAAGAACTATGGATGGAGGTTTGTGATATTGTACAGGAGGCAGTGATCAAGACCATATCCGAGAAAAAGAAATGCAAAAAGGCAAAATGGTTGTCTGAGGAGGCCTTACAAATAGCTGAGAAAAGAAGAGAAGCTGAAGGGAAAGGAGAAAGGAAAGGTATACCCATTTAAATGCAGAGTTTCAAAGAATAGCAAGGAGATATAGAAAGCATTCCAAAATGATCAATGCAAAGAAATAGAGGAAAACTACAGAATGGGAGAGACTAGAGATCTCTTCAAGAAAATTAGAGATACCAAGGGAACATTTCATGCAAAGATGGGCTCGATACTTACAAATAGCTGTGAAAAGAAGAGAGGCGAAAAGCAAAGGAGAAAAGGAAAGATATAAGCACCTGAATGCAGAGTTCCAAAGAATAGCAAGAAGAGATAAGAAAGCCTTCTTCAGTGATCAATGCAAAGAAATAGAGGAAAACAACAGAATGGGAAAGACTAGAGATCTCTTCAAGAAAATTAGAGATACCAAGGGAACATTTCATGCAAAGATGGGCTCGATGAAGGACAGAAATGGTATGGAACTAACAGAAGCAGAAGATATTAAGAAGTGGCAAGAATACACAGAAGAAATATACAGAAAAGATCTTCATAATACAAATAACCACAATGGTGTGATTACTCACCTAGAGCCAGACATCTTGGAATGTGAAGTCAAGTGGGCCTTAGGAAGCAACACTACGACAAAGCTAGTACAGGTGATGGAATCCCAGTTGAGCTATTTAAAATTGTAAAAGATGATGCTGTTGAAATGCTGCACTCAATATGCCAACAAATTTGGAAAACTCAAAAGTGGCCACAGGACTGGAAAAGGTCAGTTCTCATTCCAATCCCAAAGAAAGGGAATGCCAAAGAATGTTCAAGCTACCCCACAATTGCACTCATCTCACACACTAACAATGTAATGCTCAAAATTCTCCAAGCAAGGCTTCAACAGTATGTGAACCATGAATTCCAGATGTTCAAACTGCATTTAGAAAAGGCAGAGAAACCAGAGATCAAGTTGCCAACAACCATTGGATCATAGAAAAAGCATGAGAGTTCTAGAAAAACATCTACTTCTGCTTTGTTGACTACACCAAATTCTTTGACTGTGTGGATCACAACAAACTGTGGAAAACTCTTCAAGAGATGGTAATACCACACCACCTGACCTGCCTCCTGATAAATCTGTATGCAGGTCAAGAAGAAATAGTTAGACTGGACATGGAACAGACTGGTTCCATATAGGGAAAGGAGTACGTCAAGGCTGTATATTGTCACCCTGCTTATTTAACTTCTCTGCAGAGTACATCATGAGCAACCCAGGGCTGGAGAAAGCACAAGCTGGAATTAAGATTGCCAGGAGAAGTATCAAAAACCTCAGTATCAATATTCAATATCAATATTGAAATATATAATTCAATATCATATTGAAATATCAATATGTAGAGGATACCAGCCTCATGGCAAAAAGTGAAGAACTAAAGAGCCTCTTGATGAAGGTGAAAGAGGAGAGAGAAAAAGTTGGCTTAAAATTCAACATTCAGAAAACTAAAATCATGCCATCCCATCCCATCACTTCATGGAAAATAGATGGGGAAATAATGGAAACAGTGAGAGACTTTGTTTTTCAGCTCCAAAATCACTGCAGATGGTAACTGCATCCATGAAATTAAAAGACACTTGCTACTTGGAAGAAAGGCTATGACCAACCTAGACAGCCTATTGAAAAGCAGAGACATTACTTTGCCAACAAAAGTTCATCTAGTCAAAGCTATGGTTTTTCCAGTAGTTATGTATGGATGTGAGAGTTGGACTATAAAGAAAGCTGAGTGCCAAAGAATTGATGCTTTTAAACTATGGTGTTGGAGAAGACTCTTGAGAGTCGCTTGGGCTGTAAGGAGATTCAACCAGTCAATCCAAAGGAAATCAGTCCTGAATATTCATTGGAAGTACTGATGCTGAAACTGAAACTCCAATACTTTGGCCACCTGATGCAAAGAACTGACTCATTGGAAAGACCCTACTGCTGGAAAAGATTGAAGGTGAGAGAAGAAGGGGATGACAGAGAATGAGATGGTTGGATGGCATCACCAACTCGATGGACATGAGTTTGAGTAAACTCCAGGAGTTGGTGATGGACAGAAAGCCTGGCATGCTGCATGGGGTCTCAAAGAGTTGGACATGTCTGAGAGACTGAACTCAACTGAAGGTGAAGAAAAAATTTTTCTCTTTAAAGAGATATAGCAAACCAGAATATGAGAGAAGAAAGGAGGACCAGAGGCTGTGTGAGTAGGCAGAATAAAGGTTTGTGGACAGAACAGAGTGAAATAGTTCAGTTCAGTTCAGTTCAGTTCAGTCACTCAGTTGTGTCCGACTCTTTGTGACCCCATGAATTGCAGCACGCCAGGCCTCCCTGTTCATCACCAGCTCTCGGAGTTTACTCAAGCTCATGTCCATCGAGTCAGTGATGCCATCCAGCCATCTCATCTTCTGTTGTCCCCTTCCCCTCCTGCCCCCAATCCCTATCAGCATCAGGGTCTTTTCCAATGAGTCAATTCTTTGCATCATGTGGCCAAAGTATTGGAGTATCAGCTTCAGCATCAGTCCTTCCAATGAACACCCAGGACTGATCTCCTTTAGGATGGACTGGTTGGATCTCCTTGCAGTCCAAGGGACTCTCAAGAGTCGTCTCCAACACCACAGTTCAAAAGCATCAATTCTTCAGCGCCCAGCTTTCTTCACAGTCCAACTCTCACATCCATACATGACTACAGGAAAAACCATAGCCTTGACTAGACGGACCTTTGTTGACAAAGTAATGTCTCTGCTTTTCAATATGCTCTCTACGTTGGTCATAACTTTCCTTCCAAGGAGTAAGCGTCTTTTAACTTTCATGGTTGCAATCACCATCTGCAATGATTTTGGAGCCCCCAAAAATAAAGTCTGACACTGTTTCCACTGTTTCCCCATCTATTTCCCATGAAGTGATGGGACTGGATGCCATGATCTTCATTTTCTGAATGTTGAGCTTTAAGCCAACTTTTTCGCTCTCCTCTTTCACTTTCATCAAGAGGCTTTTTAGTTCTTCTTCACTCTCTGCCATAAGGGTTGTGTCATCTGCATATCTGAGGTTATTGATATTTCTCCCGGCAATCTTGATTCCAGCTTGTGTTTCTTCCAGTCCAGCGTTTCTCATGATGTACACTGCATAGAAGTTAAATAAGCAGGGTGACAATATACAGCCTTGATGTACTCCTTTTCTTATTTGGAACCAGTCTGTTGTTCCATGTCCAGTTCTGACTGTTGTTTCCTGACCTGCATATAGGTTTCTCAAGAGGCAGGTCGGGTGGTCTGGTATTCCNGGTGTCATCTGCATATCTGAGGTTATTGATATTTCTCCCGGCAATCTTGATTCCAGCTTGTGTTTCTTCCAGTCCAGCGTTTCTCATGATGTACTCTGCATAGAAGTTAAATAAGCAGGGTGACAATATACAGCCTTGATGTACTCCTTTTCCTATTTGGAACCAGTCTGTTGTTCCATGTCCATTTCTAACTGTTGATTCCTGGCTTGCATACAGGTTTCTCAAGAGGCAGGTCAGGTGGTCTGGTATTCCCATCTCTTGAATAATTTTCCACAGTTTATTGTGATCCACACAGTCAAAGGTTTGGCATAGTCAGGAAAGCAGAAATAGATGTTTCTCTGGAGCTCTCTTGCTTTTTCCATGATCCAGCGGATGTTGGCAATCTGATCTCTGGTTCCTCTGCCTTTTTTAAAACCAGCTTGATCATCTGGAAGTTCACAATAGAAAGTCAATTAATACTTTTTGTATTACCACTTTTTATATTTATATAATACCTTTAAAATTGAGTTACAATTTACATACAATATTGTGTTATTTTCATGTATACAACATAGTGATTTTCTATTTTTACATATTGTGAAATGATCACCACAATAAGACCAGTTACCATCTGTCAGCGTACAAAGCTGTTATAGTATTATTGACTACATTCCCTATGTGTACATTACATCCCTGTGACTTATTTATTTTCTAGCTAGAAGTTTGCCCTCTTAATCCTCTTCACCTATTTTGTTCTCTCTTCCCCTCTGGCAAATACCAGTTTCTTCTCTATATTTGAGTCTGTTTCTATTTTGTTGTGTTCATTCATTTGTTTTGTATTTTTTTTAGATTTTGCATATAAATGAAATCACATAGTATTTGTTTTCCCTCTGTCTGACTTATTTTACTTCATATAATACCATCCAGGTCCATCCATATTACCACAAATGGCAAGATTTCATTTTTTTTCTTTTGTCTTTCTGATAGTTATTACTGTATGGAAATGCAACCAGTTTCTGTATATTAATCTTGTATCCTGCCACTTTACTGAATTCATTTATTAGTTCCAATTTTTTAGGTGGAGTTCTTTAGGGTTTTCTATATACTTTATCATGTCATCTGCAAATAGTGACATATTACTTCTTTGTTTCCAATTTGGATGCCTTATATTTGTTTCTCTTGACTAATTGCTGTGACTAGGACTTCTAATAATATATTGAATAAAGTTGGTGAGAGTGGGCATCCTTGTCTTATAATATGTTTTAAAAGGAAGTCTCTTGTATTAAAATTTGACACCTATAAAATATTTTAAGAGGTTTTTCTCCATTTTAGAAGCAAATAATTAACTGGAAATTGCTGTTTTGGTTCCCTTTGTAGTGTATGAAAATAGTATAAGCATGTTTATAAATGCTTTAGCAATTTTTTTTCTAATGTATAACATGGGAGATGAGTAATCATTGCCAAAAGCATCTCAGTTTAGCTTACAATTTTCATGTCCTCTCCCAAAATGAGAATTAGTTTTTTATTTGAGAATAACTTTGGAAATCCTTGGATGTCCATTTTCTTTATGGACATCTTTAGGGCATTAAAAAATTAGTTCACTCAGATGATTTGTCAACTTAAAAAAAATTAGCCAATCTATTTGAGTGAATTGTTTTTTTCACTTATTTGACAGAGTTTTTAGTCAAAATTACTGAGGGGATATGTCTTTATTATTTTTTTAAATTTAAATTTATTTATTTTAATTGGAGGCTAATTACTTTACAATATTGTATTGGTTTTGCCATACATCAACATGACTTCGCCATGGGTGTACACGTGTTCCCCATCCTGAACCCCCCTCCCTTCTCCCTCCCCATACCACCCCTCTGGGTCATCCCAGTGCACCAGCCCCAAGCATCCTGTATTCTACATCGAACCTGGATGGTGATTCATTTCTTATATGATATTATACATGTTTCAATGCTATTCTTTATTTTTAAATATTTATTTTTATTCATTTATTTGGCTATACTAGGTCTTAGTTGTGGCATGGGGGATCTAGTTCCCTGACTAGGGATCAAATCTGGGGCCCCTGCATTAGGAGTGTGGAGTCTTAGCCACTGGGCCACCAGGAAAGTCCCTACATCTTGATATTTTAGCATCTTGTGCTTAAAACAGTAATATGAGACCTTTAAAGAGAGAATTAGAGACATGGAAGATAGATTTAAGGAAACCAGAAACAATATGAAAAGACAGTCTACAAAATGGGAGAAAACATTTGAAAATGATGTGACCAAGGGATTAATCTCTAAAATATACAAATAGATCATACAGCTCAAAGTAAAAAAAAATAAAAAATGAGCAGATCTAAATAGACATTTCTCCAAAAAAAGACATACAAATGGCTAAACGGCACATAAAAAGATGCTCAACATTGCTAATTATTGCTCATTGTTGTTCAGTCGCTTACTCATGTCTGACTCTTTGTGACCCCAATGACTGTAACATGCCAGGCTTCCCTGTCCATCACCAACTCCTGGAGCTTGCTCAAACTCATGTCCTTTGAGTTGGTGATGCCATCCAACAATCTCATTCTTTTCTCTTCCTGCCTTCAATCTTTCCCAGCATCAGGGCTTTTTCTAATAAGTCAGCTCTTTGCATCAGGTGGCCAAAGTATTGGAGCTTCAGCTTCAGCATCAGTTCTTCCAATGAATATTCAGGATTGACTGGTTTGATCTCCTTGCAGTCCAGAGGACTCTCAAGAGTCTTATCCCACACCACAGTTCAAGAGCACAGTTCAAAAGGCACAACTTTCACATCCATACATGACTACTGGAAAAACCATAGCTTTGACTATATGGACCTTTGTTAGAAAAGTAATGTCTCTGCTTTTTAATATGCTGTCTAGATTGGTTATAGCTTTTCTTTCAAGGAGCAAGTGTCTTTTCATTTTATGCCTGCAGTCACCATCTGCAGTGATTTGGAGCCCAAGAAAATAAAATCTGTCATTGTTTCCCTTATTTCCCTATTTGTCATGAAGTAATGGGACCGGATGCCATGATCTTAGTGTTTTGAATGTGAAGTTTTAAGACAGCTTTTTCACTCTTCTCTTTCATCTTCATCAAGAAGCTCTTTAGTTTCTCTTTGCTTTCTGCCATAAGGGTGATGTCATCTTCATATCTGAGGTTATTGGTATTTCTCATAGCAATCTTGATTCCAGTTTGTGTTTTATCCAGCCTGGCATTTCACATGATGTACTCTGCATAGATGTTAAATAAGCAGGGTGTCAATATACAGCCTTGACATGCTCCTTTCCCAATTTTGAACCAGTCTGTTCCATGTCTGGTTCTAATTGCTGCTTCTTGACCTGCATACAGGTTTCTCAGGAGGCAGGTAACATGGTCTGGTATTTGTTAGAGAAATGCAAATCAAAACCACACTGAGGTACCACCTCACACTGGTCAGAATGGCCATCATCAGAATGTCTACAAATAACCAATTCTGGAAAGGGTGTGGAGAAAAGGGAACCCTTCTATACTGATGGGAATGTAAATTTATACAGATACTATGGAGAATAGTATGGAGGTTCCTTAAAAAACTAAAAATAGAGCTATCATATCATCCTGCAATCCTACTCCTGGCATATACTGGGATAAAAACTTAATTTGTAATGATACATGAACCCCAGTGTTCACTGCAACACTACTTGTATTATCTAAGACATGGAAGCAACCTAAATGTCCACTGACAGATGAATGGACAAAGAAGATGTGTACATATATGCAATGGATTATTACTCAGCCATACAAAATGAAATAATGCCATTTGCAGCAACATGGATGGCCCTAGAGATGACCATACTAAATAAGTCAGAGAAAGATGAATATATGATATCATTAATATGTGAGATCTAAAACAATGATACAAATGAATATATTTACAAAACAGAAACAGACTCACAGACTTAGAGAACAAACTTATGGTTACCAAAGGGGAAAGGGGAGTTCATTGTTCAGTTGCTAAGTTTTGTCTGACTCTTTGTGACTCCATGGACTGTACATGCCAGGCTCCTCTGTCCTCTCCTATCTTCTGGAGTTTGCTCAAATTCATTATTATTGATTCATTGATGCTATTTAACCATCTCATCCTCTGTTGCTCCCTTCTCCTTTTGCCTTCAATCTTTCCCAACATCAGAGTCTTTTCCAATGACTCTGCTCTTTGCATCAGATGGCCAAAACATTGGAGCTTCAGCTTCAGCACCAGTCCTTCCAATTCAGGACTGATTACCTTTAGGAATGACTGGTTTGATCTCCTTGCTGACCAGGGGACTGTCAAGAGTCTTCTCTAGCACTGCAATTTGAAGCAGCAATTCTTTGGTGCTCAGCCTTATTTATGGTTCAACTCTCACATCTGCACACGACTACTGGAAAAACCATAGCTTTGACTACCCAGACCTTTGTCAGCAAAGTGATATCTCTGATTTTTAATTTGCTGTCTAAGTTTGTCATAGCTTTCCGTCCACGAGCAAGAGTCTTAAATTTCATGGCTGCAGTCACAGTCCAGAGTGACTTTGGAGCCCAAGAAAATAAAATCTGTCACTGCTTCCACTTTTTCCTCTTTTATTTGCCATGAAGTGATAGGACCAAATGCCATGATCTTAGTTTTTATAATGTTGAGTTCCAAGCCAGCTTTTTCACTCTCCTCTTTCACTTTCATCAAGAGGCCCTTTAGTTCCTCTCCATTTTCTACCATTGAAGTGGTATCATCTGCATATCTGAGGCTGTTGATATTTCTTCCAACAGTCTTGATTCTAGCTTGTGATTCATCCAGCCCAGCATTTTGCATGATGTACTCTGCATAGATGTTAAATAAGCAGGGTGACAATATACAGCCTTGACATACTCCTTTCCCAATTTTGAACCAGTCTTTTGTTCCATGTTTGCTTCTAACTGTTGCCTCTTGACCCATATACAGGTTTCTCAAGAGACAGGTAAGGTGGTCTGGTATTCTCATCTTTTGGAATTTTCCAAAGTTTTTTGTGATCCACACAAAGGCTTTAGCATAGTCAGTGGAGCAGGAGTAGATGTTTTTTTTCTGGAACTGCCTTGCTTTCTCCATGATCCAACAAATGTTGTCAATTTGATTTCTGGTTCCTCTGCCTCTTTGAAACCCAGCTTGTACATCTGGAAATTCTTGGTTCACATATTGCTGAAGCCTAGCTTGAACGGTTTTGAGCGTAACCTCGATAGCATGTGAAATGAGTGCAATTGTATGGTAGTGTGAACATTCTTTTGAATTGCCCTTCTTTGGGATTGGAATGAAAACTGACTTTTTCCAGTCCTGTGGCCACTGCTGAGTTTTTCAAAGTTGCTGATATATTGAGTGCAGCACTTAACAGCATCATCTTTTAGGATTTTTAAATAGCTCAGCTGGAATTCCATCACTTCCACTACCTTTGTTCATAGTAATGCTTTCTGGGCTTCCATGGTGGCTCAATGGCAAAGAATCTGCCTGCCAATGCAAGAGATGTGGGTTCAATCCCTGGGTTGGGAAGATCCCTTGGAGGAGGAATTTCCCTGGAGGAGGAAATGGTAATCCACTCCCGTATTCTCGCTGGGAAAACCCCATGGACAGAGGAGCCTGGTGGGCTACAGTCCGTGGAGTCACGGAGAGTTGGACACGACTAGGTGACAGAGCGCACACGCATGCAATGCTTCCCAAGGCTCACTTAACTTCACACTCTAGGATGTCTGGTTCTGGGTGAGTGACCACATCATTGTGGTTATCCAGGTCATTAAGACCTTTCTTGTATAGTTCTTCTGTGTATTCTTGTCACCTCTTCTTAATCTCTTCTGCTTCAGTTAGGAAATGGGCAGGAGGGATAAATTAGGAGGGTGGGATTAACATATGTTGTGTGTTACTTGCTCAGTTGTGTCTGACTCCTTGTGATCCCATGGCTTGTGAGCCCGCCAGGCTCCTCTGTCCATGGGATTTCCCAGGCAAGAATACTGGACTGGGTTGCCATTTCCTTCTCCAGTGGATTAACATTTACACACTGCTATATATAAAACAGATAACCAACAGGTACCTACTATATAGTACAGGAAACTATACTCAGTATTTTGTAATAACCTATAAGGGAGAAGAATCTGATTGAAACTAGCACAATATTGTAAATCAACTATACTTCAAAAAATTTGTTAGTTAACTAATTTAAATAAATAAAAGTTAAAGGTCCAAATGATATCTAAAATCAATCCCCAAAGGAAAAACCAGAGAGAATGAAAAGAGAGGCAATTTTTAAAGAGAATGATTGAGAAGTTTCCAGATTTGTTAAATGACATGAGTCTTTAGATTCAGGAGGCATGAATCTTAAGTAGAATAAATAAAAAATTATCTACTTGCTAGATATCTAGAATGTCTGACAGTTACATAGTGCTTATCATGTGACAGATGCTGTTTTAAGTTTTTAGCATATATTAACCCTTATATTCAGAGAAGGCAATGGCACCCCACTCTAGTACTCTTGCCTGGAAAATCCCATGGACGGAGGAGCCTGGTGGGCTGCAGTCCATGAGGTTGCGAAGAGTTGGACACGACTGAGCAACTTCCCTTTCACTTTTCACTTTCATGCATTGGAGAAGGAAATGGCAACCCATTCCAGTGTTCTTGCCTAGAGAATCCCAGGGATGGGGGAGCCTGGTAGGCTGCCATCTATGGGGTCGCACAGAGTCGGACACGACTGAAGTGACTTAGCAGTAGCAGCAACCCTTATATTTCCCATACCAGCTCAATAAATCAGGTACTAATTTTATCACAGTTTTGGGGATGAAGAAACTAAGACTCACAGGGGAAGTGATTTGCCAAGGTCACAAAACTAGTAAGTGGATGAGCCGGGACTTACATGCTATACTGTCTGGCTGCAGAGTCCTAAAGCTATACATAGTGTAGCTCAACAAAATAAGTATGTCAGGAACTATCTTTCACTTGTTCACTGCTGAATCCCTGGCACCCAGTATAATGACTGGCACACAATATACACTCAATAAATATTTATTGCATTAATAAAGGAATAAATAAGTGAATAAACATTGATTTGCAGTGACTATCCAGTGTGGCTGTATGGACCAAATTGTCCCATTACCAATTGGCTACCTAGTAATGGTGAAATTTGTTATACATAGGGCCAGTTTGTTTGAAGTGATGCCAGGCATCTTGGCAATTAGAGTCGTGCCTTAATATCCTCACCCACAATACTAGCTTTGCCCTGTGACCTTGGTGATCTGTTAAAATGGTTCTGAGTCCCAGCTCCAAATTGTAGCTGAACCCTAAATGCCACCTGCTAACCTATGTGAGTGTTTGGAGCCCAGAGTCAGCAGGAGCCTGGGTGGAGAGAATCCCAATTATGATTTTAAAAATCCGTGTGATTATCCATACAGATATGGATCTGTAACACAAAGACAACAAGAAGCAGCTGGAAACTCTCCATAGCCTGCATGTTCTCTGGGGAACTGCCTGATCATGTGATCACAGAACATATGGATTCTTAGCAGAATGAAATAATCAACATGCTTGTAACATAAAAGCGTCTGAGAAGCAGTAAGAAGCCATCTGTCTCTCAGTTATGAGACCAAACTCAGGGCTAGTATTAGGCCTCTTGTGCGTTACAGCTCGATTTTACTCTTAATTCCAAACAGATTCCTATTAAAACAGACTCCTAAAAAAGCCTAACAGCCTAAGTGGGTAATCACTCTCTGAAAAACGCAATCTCTCTGCCTTCACTCTGGGGCCCTTATGTGGCATTAAACAGTTTTTAAAGTTTTAAGAGAATGAGTTTTCACTTAAAAGATGTCTGTCTCATGCCTCAGAATACTGAGCCACATCTACAATCTAATCATTGGAATTCTTAGGTTAATAATGCAACTTGCTAGAACTGAAGTGCTAGGCAAGTGTTTAATATGATGATACCTACTCAGGACCCCTGGTCTGAACACTTCACTCGAAGTGACAGGTCTCTTCAGTGAAGTAATTAGTAAAAGGCTAATTCAATAATGCAGTTGGCTTTGTTAAATTCTTCCTACACTGGACAAACCAGCTGTTTTTTTCGAATTGTTTGCCTCAACCAGTTGTTTTAGCATTCTGTATTGAATAATGGCTGTAATAAAATCTGTCTACAAACCAGTGCAAACCAGTGCAAACTGCTGAATGACAACAGGCATGACCCTATGCAAACATTGACATTCTGTTGTTCCCTCTTGCTCAGAAATAGAAGGATTTGGCCCTTCAATCATGATAAAAGATAATGAAAGTGTAAATTGTTAACAGAAATGTTGTCAACACATACCATTTCCTGCACTCAAATGTGACTATTGGTCAAGGGTGTAGTTACCTAAGAAATCAATGATGTGGGAGACAAATTGGTAATAATATACTCATCTTTTATCGAACAACAAGGCTTCAACTAGGTTTGGGCATGATTAGTAAATGCTCCTTTTGCTCTGAATAAACCTTCCAATTTGCATCCATCACCACATATTTCTTAAGATGAGAGCTGGTGATCTTTTGATTTCATGAAATTTTCTCATTCATAATTGTCATTAACTGAATAGAGCTGGATCTATCTTCTTTTCTCTGATTTCTCTTACCAGAACATGATTATTCTGCTTTCTTAGGTATATAGCTGAAAAAGAGATAAATCAAAGAGATAGAAGAATTACTTTTGATTGAAGGAGGTGGAGGTGCTATAAATACATGTCTAGACACCCCTTTTTAACTTCCATCTCTGCATCATTAATAAATTCATTAATGAGGACCCTGTTCACAAATCTATTATCAACTCTAATCATTTGTGTGTTTGAATCAAGGTCTTCTGCCTTCATTAGTGTCATTAATGCCTGTCAGCAAATGATAATTTGTGGGAGAATCTCACAAGTTTATCTGCATTCCCAGAGTAGAGACCCAAACCCAGTCAGTATTCTTGCATGACAGCAGCTGTAACAAATGGCCATCCTTCCCAGGAGAAGTGTAAACAGGTCGCTAATTAATGCATTTACTGTTAGCCTCTGTTTAGTCTTCAGTCACAGCATATTCATTCATTATGTCGGGACACCAAGTACAATGTTGTTATGGAAATGAGATATTTGTACAGTCTCCTTAGATTCACATGACAGATTGAATTATCTACCTGTTTTTCTCTCGGCCCTTTCCCAGATATCAGAGAGTATACAAATGACCTTGGAGAAGGTCCTACTTTATTACCAGCCTTCTCATGTAAATTTCATAATGGGTCGACAGTTTACTTAAATACATGCAATGAAAATCAGCTCTTGGTGTGTGTGTAGAGGTGGAGGATAAAGTCAGAGGGTATTAAAGAGGAAAAAGGAAAGTAAATTCTAACTTTTAGGAGATGTGATATGATGGCAGGGAGTTGAAATCAAAGTTAGAAGTGGAGTGGTACAATGAGAGGTTTGTTGCTGCTGAAAGACTGAAATACAGACTCATGGTCAGTCCCCTTCCCTCATAGCCACAAAATGATTGACAGTTCTGAAAGGAAGATATAGTTAGAACAAACTTCTCTTTCTTCCAGCTGGCAATTCTAAATTCCCTAAATCCTTAGATAAAAGCTTCAAATAAAGAGTGGGGGCTTCAAGGAAGCCCAATTATGCCTTATTTATTGGCCATATAGGCTGCATGTTGACCATAAATAACAATTCTTATCATAAGTCAGGGCTTCCCTGGTGGCTTTGGTGGTAAAGAATCCATCTGCCAATTCAGGAGATGCGGGCTCAATCCCTGCATTGGAGGGATCTGGAGGGTTCCCCTCCCTGAAGAAGGAAATGGTAACCCACTCCAGTATTCTTGCCTGGGAAATCCCATGGACAGAGGAGCCTGGTGGGCTATAGTTCATTGGGTCACAAAAAGTCAGACACAACTGAAGCAACTGAGAACATACGCACGCATACATAAGGTAATCAGCAAGGCCCTACTGTATAGCACAGGGAACTCTACTCAACACTCTAATAACCTATATGGGAAAAGAATCGGAAAAAGAATATGTGTGTGTGTGTGTGTAACTGAACTACTTGGCTGTATACCTGAAACTAGCACAACAGTGTAAATCAACTATACTGTAATATAAAATAAAAAGTAAATAAAAAGTTAAAGAAGTAGATGAGGGCGAGACAAACAGGAGTCTTATTTGTCATACTAAGAGGTTTTGGACTTTTTCAGGAAATGGTTAATGGAAGCATGTCATAGCCAGATTGGGTGTTTTAGACATGACCTTGGTGGCCATGTGGAGGATGGACTGGAGTAGGGAGAGAATGAGGGCCAAGAGAGTGGTCAGGAGCTTGACGGAGTAACCCGAGCAAGTGATAAGGAGGGCCTGAACTAAAACAGAAACATTAAAGATGGAAAAGTGGTTTGAATTTAAGGGATATTTGACATCAGTTAACAGAACTAGTGACTAAGTAAACGTGGGGGTGAGGGTAGTGGAAATTAAGAGTCAAGATGTCCTTATGGTGGTTCCCTTACTTTCAGAGATGCTTGAGAGCTATGGTGCTATGGTATGTAGTTATGAATGTGCAAGTGGAGAAACTGATGCATAGGGATTGTATAATTTGTCAAAGTCAAGTCAGGATTAATAACTGTCAGGATATTAGCTCCTTTAATAGGCCGACTTCTTTCCTTAAGCTGCCTTTCTAGGCTTATGAGGGAAACTTCTTTTTCTTAAGGTTATAGACCTAAATCTGAATTTATAGGTTTGAAATGGGAAATGCTTCTGTTATTTGGTCTTTTCTGTTATTCTCTTCTTTTAGGAATAAGGCCATTTTTTCACATTTTCTATTTTAGCCACATCTGCATGATGACCACACATACAATTTGTTCGAGATGGATTCAGCCAGTGAAGTGGAAAGTGCAGTAGTTGGGAGTCAGGGACTGTACAGTCTAATCCTAGTTCTTTCACTAAGTAGGTGCTTCAGTTTAGGAGGTCACTTAACCCATCTGGGCCTCAGTAGTCTCATCTCTAATGTAATAAGCAAACCTTAATGTTTGGTTTATTTTTGTCTCTATGATTCATTCTGTGATCTGTGTAATGTAATGCTAAATAACTTGCTAGAAAAATATTCACCCACCAAATCATCCATCCAAGAAAACAGCCCTGTTGTTTTACTGAAATGACCCAAACATCCAGTGATTTGGTTGATGGCAATTCAGAGTTGAGGTATTACATTACTGTGATATAGAAACCCTTTCCCAGTTTTCAATTCTTTTTTTAAAAATTATTCATTTATTTATTTGGCTGCATCAGGTCTTAGTTTCAGCACTCTGGACCTTTCATTGTGGCATGCAGGCTTCTTTCATTGAGGTGTGTGGGCTCAGTAGTTGTGGCACATGGTCTTAGTTGCCCTGTGGCATGTGAGATCTTAGTTCTCCATCAGGGAATGAACCCACATTCCCTACATTGGAAGGTGGATTCTTAAGTGGACCACCAGGGAAGTCCCCAAGTTTTCAATTTTTAGTCCCAATTTCTATCTCCAGATTCAACCTGCTACCTTTTTGCTAGAACACTGGGAGGTTGTTAAGAAGAAATGTGTGGATTGGCCTAGATCCCTGTGCTCCCTCCAGTTGGCTGCTTCAGTCAGCAGAAGGGTAAAGAAAGCTAAAATAGTATGAGCTACCCACTGGCTACTTGTAGACAAAGACTTGGTGCCATTTCCCCAGTTTTAGATAACTTTCTTCCTGTTGTATCAGGGACAAAAATGGTGCCAAACCCTAATCACCCAGGCGCTTTTGAGACTGTTGCTTCCTTCTTTGGGTCTTGGTTTCTCTATCCATATAAGAAAGAGTGATACGTCTGCTCTTTGTTACACTAAGGTTATGATGTTGAATGAGATCATATGAAGAAATGAGAGCTGAAAACAGAATGGTAAATGGATTTCAATCCTGTGTGCCCGGGTTGTCTGGGCTCAGTTGGAAAGAGTAATCGCAGAGGGGATAGGGTGGGAAATGACTGAGCACAGCTCCGGTGCCAGTAGTAGTGTAGGTAAGTTATTGGAAGTGAGCAAGCTTCAGGGGGTCTGGGAGCCCAAAGACAAAGGGTGCTTAGCCTGGCCCCTTTTATCCTTTCCCTCATAAATTGCAGTTCAGTTCAATCACCACATAGCCTGTTGCCCTCAGAGTTGGGCACTGTGTGAAAGAAGCTAGTTTTGACTGCATAGCTTCCTCTGGTCAATTGGAAAGACTCTCAACAGGGTTGTTAGAAAAAGGAACTAGTTTTTTGGGGGAGTGTTGGGCAGTCTACAGGAAACCAGTCAGAGTACCTCTTCACCTTTGGCTCAGAGTAAGGGCAGCAATGGCATTAGGGATTTGCTGCCCCTACGATATTCCCTGGAGAAGGCAATGGCACCCCACTCCAGTACTCTTGCCTGGAAAATCCCATGGATGGAGAAGCCTGGAAGGCTCCAGTCCATGGGGTCGCTGAGGGTTGGACACAACTTGAAGTGAAGTGAGCGACTTTTCTTTCACTTTTCACTCTCATGCATTGGAGAAGGAAATGGTAACCCACTCCAGTGTTCTTGCCTAGAGAATCCCAGGGACAGGGGAGCCTGGTGGGCTGCCGTCTATGGGGTCATACAGATTCGGACACGACTGAAGTGACTTTGCAGCAGCAGCAGCACGGTATCCCCATGAGAGAGAGACAAATTTAAGGCAGTAGATGGTGGTTTAGGAAGGAGAACTCCAAAAGAGTTTGCAAGTGAAAAGCCATACCTTTTTGATCTAGGGCATAAAGGCTGAATGCATGAGGCCTATGAAGCCTGAGGACCAGTCTACACAGGAAAGCACACTTTCAGAACAGTGAGGAGAGAAGAGTGTTTTTTTAAAAAAACTTTTAATGAAGTATAAAATACATACAGAAGAGCAGAGGAGTGTACTTGTCATAGGTACACAGCCTGATAAAATTTCATGAACTAAAAACAAGCAGTAAGAGTTACTGTTTTGTATTCATTGAATGCTCTTTGGGGGCCATACTGAGTCAAATGACTAAATTCATCCTAGTATTCCTCATTGTGGGGTCTTCCCAGGTGGTATGGTGGTAAAGAATCCGCCTGTAATGTAGGAGGCATGGGTTCAATTCCTGGGTTGGGAAGATCCCCTCAAGAATGACATGGCAACCCACTCCAGTATTGTTGCCTGGAGAATCCCGTGAACAGAGGAGCCTGGGGAGTTACAGTCCACAGAGTTGCAAAGAATTGGATCAGACTGAGCATGTGCGCGCGCACGGGCGCGCACACACACACACACACACACACACACACACACACACTTCTCATTGTGGAGTGCTATGGCTGGCCTTTGAGTGTTGGGGTGTTATACAGTTGAAATTAAAGTGGAATTTGGTGCCTGAAAACCAGGGTGCAGATTCTGGATCCACTGCAGTGTTGTTTTGTGACCTTGGGCAAGTCTTTTCTCAGAGTCTTTATTTCCTTATCTGTAAAATACTGTTAATGACAATTCATATGTTATTGAAGGGGTCAAATGTAGTTAAAGTTGTGAAAGCACCTTTGAAAAGTTGCAAGTGTCATTTTCCCAGTACCTAGCACAGTACCTGCCACATTGTAGGTTTTTCAATGAGTAACATATGATAAGTCTCACAAAAGTTTGCCAACCTTATTAAAAGTAATTCAACTCAGTGTATACCTAAGGCTGTCATTAAGGCAATTTCTTCAAGAACATTAAGGTCAATTCAATCACTCTGGATCTTTCAGCTTTAGATTCCTCCTTGCTGAAAGGAAAGGAGATTTATTCAGTGGGAATAATAATAAAAACATAGTAAGACCAGATCGTAGAATCCCATGGTGTTATGGTGGGACTATAGTTTTAGAAGGCAGGACATGTTTTTCTTTTTGCCTTATAGTATTTCCCTGTGGCCCCTGATGCTTCTCTGTAATACCTTGCAGTGTAATATTTAGGTAGTTGTTAGGCCCTTCTGTCTCCATGGAGACAAGGGTAGATTTGTGAGTGTGCTAGTTATTCCAAGTGACTAACCACAGCAGAAAGTTTAGCCAACATTTTTTTTCTCTCTCTTTTTTGCAGTTCAGAAGTCTTGAAAAAGCCTGCTGTACTGCATGAATTGTATGGAATTCACTTTGTAAAATATCTTCCTTCCTGAATTTAGTTTATTTTGCCTTAGGGAGACTATGATTTGTTTATAGGAATTATTGCTTCTTGCCTGGAAATACTCTTTTGGTCAAATGAAGCTGTTTGCATATAGGAGTATTTCCAAGCCTCACTGCCCCTCCAAGCTCCTGCATGAAGATGTTCAGTAGAACAAAGGCAAATGAGAAATGTGCTTGACTAAGAACTGCCCCAGCATGCAAGCTACTGCTGAGCCTGGAAAACCTTTCCCTCATTAGAGTAAAGCAATGGACTGAAGCCATAATCCCCCATTGGTTCTCCATCGAGCTGAGCTTATTCTGGCCACGAGAAAGTGGCCTACTTATGATGGTGCTTGGCACACGCAAAGCAAGAGAGAGAATGTAGGACAATTTCTCTCTATGACAAATCCCTCTGAAAGTGGGAAGCTGACAGCAGGTGATGCCATCAAAACAGGCTTTGGCTTTCAAAGCCAGCGCTTCATCTCCTGGCCCAATACCTCTCTTTGCCTTCTCCTGAGCTTCCCTTGATATTTCCACTAGAAGCAGAACAAGTATGGCTCTGTCAGATCCCAATTACTCTTCCCTTGAACTTGAATATAGGCTGGCTGAGTTTGGGAAAGTGAAGTTCAAGGGTCTGGGAGCTTTGATAAAAAATTTTTTAAGCGGAGTCAAAGCTCTAATATTAATGCCAGTAATTTCAAATTTGTAATAACTCAGAGGGCTGGCCTGAAAGTTACCTTTGTTCAGCAATGTATTCAAAAAGAACTTTGTTACAGAAGCTGTTAAAGATGTGCAAAAATCGTGAGAATAGTATAATGAACCTCCATGTACCATCACCCAACTTCAACATTTATTACCATTTTCCCAATATTAATGAAACAGTTCTTCATGCAGAGTTTCATCTTGATTTCATATAGGACTGTTTAATGCTCTTGCGACTTTAAACCATCTTTGTGCTCGTGCTCAGTTGGTAAGTTGGGTCTGACTCTTTGCAACCCCACGGACTGTAGCCCACCAGGCTTCTCTGTCCATGGGATTTTCCAGGCAAGAATATTGGAGTGAGTTGCCATTTCCTCCTCTACACTATCCTCCCCACCAGGGATTGAACTCATATCTTCTGCACTGGCAGGCAGATTCTTTACCACTGAGCCACCTGGGAAGCCCTGAAACTATCTTAAGAAACAGTGAATACTTTAGTTCAGAAGGTCCTCCTTTACATAGCAGTAACTGATCTATCAATTGCAAGTAATTCCTAATTGTTCTTCAGATAGGTCTGTCAGAGTCATTCTGGTATGCTTCCTTAAAGCATTTTGAGCCCAGGTCGAGTTTTTTGTTTTTTTGAGAATAATAAAACTGTTTCTTTTTTTCCTTTTGGATTTTGCCCTGGTTCACACTGACCTTATTCTTACCATCTTCCCTAGATAATAGCCATTACCAAAGAGGGCTGATTTAAGGAAGAAGGTATTTGCAGCCCTGAGTTTGTATAATAGCTGAGCTCTTCTTGTGGAGGCACAAAATCACTTAAGGCCAGCATTTCAGGCTGGATCACCGGAGGCCGTTGGCTTGTTTGTCCATGAATAAACAAAGAGGAGTGTGAATGGGGCCTAAATGAGAGAGTGATTGTCCATTAGCCTCCAGGAAAGGACTGAGTCAGACTGTCCAAAGGGCATAAAATCAATCTGGGTTGTTGGAGTGGATGATTCACTTCCAAGTTGCATAGATTAACAACATTATTATTTCTCTGCCATCAACCAGGCTTATTATGCTTTGTGTGAAGCAGGGCTAATATGCTTGAAAGCACTTGAATGTGCTTGAAGCTTGGCAAGCTGCTAAAAATGTATATACAACCTGATGTAAGTGCTTAGTCTATCTGAGGCCTATCTCTGGGTGCTTCAGAGCTATTAACTCTTTGCCTGCAGAAGAGAAAATGTCACCTCCCATCTTTTGCTTCATTAGCTGAGCAGCAGAAATAAACTAGGCAAACAAAGTATTTGATCAATTCATTTGATTAATCCAGAGCTCCTCTTTCCCTGACTAGCCCAGGCTGCTGTATCTCATGTGTAATAGTATCAGTTGCCTGCATAAAGGATGAGAGAACTGTGGTGTCCCTCCATCCTTCTGGAAGGAGGAACTTTGGGTTAATCATAATACTTGACTGTGAAACCCATCTACAAATCTCGAGGGGAAAGTCTTCTTCCCACGGGCCCTGGCTATGATGGGATATATAATTGGTGTCTCTGGGGTCTGAATTAGTGTGGCTGCAAATCAATTAAGCTCAACACTTTCAAAACCATTTTTTCTCATGCAGGTGAAAAAGAATCCTAGGTGTGATGTGAGTTTCAAGGGAAAAAAAAAGCATCTGTGCAAATTGCATCTTGGAGGGTCCGCTATGACCATTATTTTGTGGGGACAAATTATTCTCTCATTGCTCCCTACCCTCTCATCTTTTCCCTTGTTTTATACTGGCTGAACGTGGAAATAGGACAAGGGTATCAATAAGAGGTATATTATTCCTTTCTGTTTGAATGTGTAAGTCTTGAGATAAGAGCTACGCTCAACTGGAATGCTTGCAGGTTTCTTTCTTTTTTTGAACAAGTTTGACTAGTAAAGACTGTTGGACTCAAAGTAATGTTTTATAGCATCTCTCTGTTCGGATTTCTTTTTTCATTGGTAAGAAGTAGATTTGTTTGGGCTTCCCTGGTGACTCAGATGGTAAAGAATCTGCCTGCAATGTGGGAGACCTGGGTTCGGTCTCTGGATCAAGAAGATTCCCTGGAGGAGACTCACTTCAGTATTCTTGCTTGGAGAGTCCCATGGACAGAGGAGCCTGGCAGGCTACAGTCCATGGGGTTGCACAGAGTCAGACATGATTGAAGCAACTAAGCAGCAGTAGCAGATTTATTTAGAAAGAAACACATTCCACTGTCAGAGTGTGGGCCATCTCAGAAGGCAAGAGTCCCCAAAATGTGGCCTGGTTATAGGTTTTATAGGTTGGGTAATTTCATAGGCTAATGAGTGGGAGGGTTATTCCAATTATTTCAGGGAAGGGTGGGGCTTTCTAGGGATCGGGCCACAGCCCACTTTTTGACCTTTTATGGTTGGCCTCAGACACTGTTGAGTATATCATTTAGCATGCTGATGTAGTACAATGAGTGTATAATGAGGCTCAAAGTCCACTGGAAGTTGAATCTTCTGCCGTCCTTGGACCCAGTTGTTTCTAATCAGTCTCTGTCATGTCCTGTGGCCATGTCATTCTTTTAAAGGTTGTGCCCTGCCTCCTTCCCTCCTGTTTCATTCCCCTCTTAGAGATTTTACTCCCATATTCTTATGGGAAACAGAGTGGCAGTGGTCTGTCTTCTGCAAATGCTTCAAGGCTGAGTAAGGGCGTCAACCCTGCCTGTCAGTAAATAAGAATCTCTGGATGCCTGATCTGAGGACTCCAAGTGCAGGAAAGCTCCTTGTTTGAGTTGGTATGGACTGAAATCCTTGCACAGCTATCATCTTGATGTGGAACTGCTGTACGTTCAGGTTTCTTAATGGGTTTTCTCATTTTAATGTGGCAATTGTTCCCCATCTTCAAAAGATATTTTTAGGTACCCAGGCCCAGTCATTTCTTATTTCAGGGGCTGAAAGGGAGAGGAAAAATATATTGGGAATGTGATGGTCCTGTGCTTTTATTTTTCCGGTCTGAGATTCTCTTCTAGTTCTTTCTCTCCATTTCTGACAACATCCAAAGGGTGGCTGGGACCCACGAGAGGAAGATCGGGTCAAGCCTCATTCCTCTACTTCTTTGCCCAAGTCAAGTGCTGCCTGTGAACCACAGGATGCCTTCTACTTCTCCCCCAGTGCTGTACAGGATGAATCAGCATTTCTCCATCCATCCCACTGTGTGATACAGCCCCTCTGAAGTGAGAGAGACTTTTGGGAGTTGCACTTGTAAATTCATGTTCTAGAAGGGCCTCGATGCATCAGTGAACATTCAGTTCAGTTCAGTTCAGTCGCTCAGTCGTGTCTGACTCTTTGCGACCCCATGAATCATAGCATGCCTGTCCATCACCAACACCCGGAGTTTATTCAAACTCATGTCCATCGAGACAATGATGCCATCCAGCCATTTCATCCTCTGTCGTCCCCTTCTCCTCCTGCCCCCAATCCGTCCCAGCATCAGGGTCTTTTCCAATGAGTTAACTCTTTGCATGAGGTAGCCAAATTACTGGAGTTTCAGCTTCAGCATCAGTCCTTCCAATGAACACCCAGGACTGATCTCCTTTACAATGGATGGGTTGGACCTCTTTGCAGTTGAAGGGACTCACAAGAGTCTTCTCCAACACCAGAGTTCTAAAGCATCAGTTCTTCAGTGCTCAGCTTTCTTCACAGTCCAACTCTCACATCTATACATGACCACTGGAAAAACCATACCCTTGACTAGATGGACCTTTTGCAAAATAATATCTCTGCTTTTCAATATGCTGTCTAGGTTGGTCATAACTTTCCTTCCAAGGAGTAAGTGTCTTTTAATTTCATGGCTGCAATCACCATCTGCAGTGATTTTGGAGCCCCCCAAAAATAAAGTCTGACACTGTTTCCACTCTTACCCCATCTATTTGCCATGAAGTGATGGGACCAGATGCCATGATCTTAGTTTTCTGAATGTTGAGCTTTAGGCCAACTTTTTCACTATCCACTTTCACTTTCATCAAGAGGCTCTTTAGTTCTTCTTCACTTCTGTCATAAGGGTGGTGTCATCTGCATATCTGAGGTTATTGATATTTCTCTCGGCAATCTTGATTCCAGCTTGTGCTTCTTCCAGCCCAGCGTTTCTCGTTAAGTACCCTGCATATAAGTTAAATAAGCAGGGTGACAATATACAGCCTTGACGTACTCCTTTTCCTATTTAGAACCAGTCTGTTGTTCCATGTCCAGTTCTAACTGTTGCTTCCTGACCTGCATATAGGTTTCTCAAGAGGCAGGTCAAGTGTTCTGGTATTCTCTTCTCTTTCAGAATTTTCCAGTTTGTTGTGGTACACACAATCAAAGGCTTTGTCATAGTCAATAAAGCAGAAGTCGATATTTTTCTGAAACTCTCTTGCTTTTTCAATGATCAAACGGATGTTGACAATTTGATCTCTGGTTCCTCTGCCTTTTTCTAAAACCAGTGTGAACATCTGGAAGTTCATGGTTCACGTATTGCTGAAGCCTGACTTGGAGAATTTTGAGCATTACTTTACTAGTGTGTGAGATGAGTACAATTTTGTGGTAGATTGAACATTCTTTGGCATTGCCTTTCTTTGGGTTTGGAGTGAAAACTAACCTGTTCCAGTCCTGTGGCCACTACTGAGTTTTCCAAATTTGCTGGCATATTGAGTGAAGCACTTTTGCAGCAGCATCTTCTAGGATTTGCAATAGTTCAACTGGAATTCCATCACGTTCACTAGCTTTATTTGTAGTGATGCTTCCTAAGGCCCTTGACTTTGCATTCCAGAATGTCTGGCCCTCTGTTAGTGATCACACCATCGTGACTATCTGGGTCATGAAGATCTTTTTTGTGTAGTGTTTCTGTGTATTCTTGCCACCTCTGCTTCCCAGACCATGATAAATCTTAAGAAAGACTTTATAGAACGTGATGTCAGGAATAAGTGTGAAGGGCAAGAAGAAGTGATTCACAAGTAAAGGGTTATTTATGATAAAGCATGTTTTGAGGCCTAGAATAGTGAGAAAGTATGCTAAGCATGGAGATTGGCAAGGAGCTCAGCATGGCCACAGCAAAGAATGTGTGAAGGAATGGAGGATAAAGGGGCTCCATCATGAAGGCTTTGTAGGCCAGTTTAAGGATGTGAATTGCATCCTGTTGGTAGTGCTTTGTGTAAGGTTGTGGTCAGCTTAGAATTTTAGAAAGATTATTCTGGCAACATTGTAGTGGAGCCATAGCATAGGAACTATGGAAAAAAGAAATAGTTACAGAGCTGTTGTGGCTTTCCAAGAAAGAGACACTGTAAATAAAAATAATGAACATTATACTATTGTACATTTGACACTGTGTTTGCAGGGGTACCATATACAGCTTCATAGGTTGTGTACTGAGAGTCCCAGAAACTCCTGGGAGTGTCTTTCACATAGATTATGATATGAGTGACCTCTTCACCTCTGTACATTTCATTAAGATATACATTTTGGAAGAATGATGTCTACTTTGCTTGCTACAGTATGACCTGTTGTTTAGTTGCTAAGTCAAGTCCAACTCTTTTGCATCCCCATGGACTAGCTCACCAGCCTGCTCTGTCCTCTGTCAATGAGATTTCCCAGGCAAGAATACTGGAGTGGGTTGACATTTCCTTCTTCCAGGGATCTTCCTGACCCAAGGATCGAACCTGGTTCTCCCACATTAGCAGGCGGATTCTTTACTGCTGGATCACTGTGGCTAGCACATGGCTTAATATCTGGTTACATAGTAGTTTCTCAAATATTTTGGATAAATAAAGTTTTCCTAACTGTGGGAAGTAGAACATTTTAGTGTGATTCCAGGATTTGAGGCCTGGTTGCCTAAGTGAATGGTGATTACATTTACTAAGATTTGGAATGAAAAACATTTGAAGGAAGCTGTGCTGACATATAAAGTTTATGATGCTTATGCAGTATCCATTAGAGATGTTTAATAGGTATGGGGAACATAATGTTTCAGCTTAGAAGAAACATCCAGGGTGGAGAGACATTTGAAAGATTTCAGAGACGTGCTGCCTAAAAATTTTGTGGTTGATAAGATCACTTCAGAATTATATAGACTGAAGAAGAGATGAGCTCAAAATATATCATTCTAGAGAAGGCAATGGCACCCCACTCCAATACTCTTGCCTGGGAAATCCCATGGATGGAGGAGCCTGGTAGGCTGCAGTCCATGGGGTCGTGAAGAGTCGGACACAACTGAGCGACTTCACTTTGACTTTTCACTATCATGCATTGGAGAAGGAAATGGCAACCCCCTCCAGTATTCTTGCCTAGAGAATCCCAGGGATGGGGAAGCCTGGTGGGCTGCCATCTATGGGGTCGCACAGAGTCGGACACGACTGAAGCGACTTAGCAGCAGCAGCAGAGAATATCAATCCATTAGTAACAAGTGGAATGGAAGGAGTTTGTTGGGGGGAAAAGAACCCTAAGAGAAAATGAAGGCAGCCAGTTAAGAAAATCAGGTATTTTACTTTGAAGCCAAAATACAGGGCATTTCAAAATTAATGTAAGTGGTTAAATGGGGAAATCCTTATGTGAAGTGACATAGGTCTAAACTTGGAGGACATTAGGAGAGTTAAGGCTTATAGGAGGGTTCAAAACCCATGGAAGAAGAAGAATTAGCAAAATTGGTGGGAAACTGGGTTTATGTTAGTTGTAGAGGCTGGATAGGTAAGCTGAATTGTTTATTACATTTATTTTATTTTTATAATGTTATTTTTTCATAGAAGTATAGTTGATTTACAGTGTAGTGCCAATCTCTGTTGTATAGCAGAGTAACTCAGTTATACACGTATAGAGATTCTTTTCTTCTTATTCTTTTCCATTATGGAAATTTATCACAGGTTATTGAGTATAGTTCCCTGTACTATACAGTAGAATCTTGCTGTTTATCTATCTTAGATATAGTTTACATATGCTAGTCCCAAACTCCCAGTTGTTCCCTTCCCCCACTCCTCCAGGAAGAAGACTGTGGAATTTTGCTTCAGGAATTCTTGCAATCAAAATCCAAATGCAGAGAGCCTCAGGGCCGTCAGATGACCTCCATACTAAAGGTTTAGCAAAACTCATCTGTTCAGTGTTACCGTTTTAGTCCTTAGGAATGTTCCATCAATTCTATCTAGATTTATAAAGTGATACTATCGCCAGTTTCTTCATCCAGTATTTTTGAGGTTAGACTCTGTTTTACCTTGGAGGATTATAAAAGCTTAATCATATAGTGTCTCTGAGAAACATAGATCAAACTCACCAGTGAGTTTGATATTGACCTATTTCACAATTTTATTATGAAGAATATAAAAAAATGATCTTAAAACCTTAGTGAATAGAATTGCTTAGAAAAATAGCTGAACTGGACTAGGACGTTTACAAATTGTTAATTATTATGCAAATTCACTTAACTAGACTAGCAGAGAATCATATTAGTCAATCTAAAGAATAAAACTATTACATGAAAAGAGTTTAGAAGATATTTATTTTATACTTGTAGACGGTCCCATTTTTAAAGGGCAACTAGTAACATTAACGGAGAAGGCAATGGCAACCCACTCCAGTACTCTTGCCTGGAGAATCCAATGGACGAAGGAGCCTGGTAGACTGCAGTCCATGGGGTAGCGAAGAGTCGGACACGACTGAGGCGACTTAGCAGCAGCAGCAGTAACATTAAAGCTCGGGAAAAAGTAGAAATGTTGATTAAGAGCTTGGAAAATACAACTCACAAGGAAGCATTAAGGGACTAGTTATATGAAAAAAGAAAGGCCAAGAAAACCCAAATCTAGATATGGTGTTTTAGTCGCTCAGTTGTGTCCAGCTCTTGCAA
>SJYT01050204.1:20348-43993 GCA_006410635.1 Cephalophus harveyi | reverse complement strand
CACACACCACACACACATACATATACCACACACACACAGCACACACACACACCATACACACACATACACCACATACACACACACACACAAACACACACCACACACACACAGCACACACACACACACACACCACGCACACACAGTGCTTCCTGGAGAAGGCAGACCCTGAACTGAGACTTGAAGGAGGAGGAGGAAGGCGCTGGCAAGAAAGCTGGAGTAAGGAGAACGTGGCTCCAGGGAGCGGCCAGTCGGTGGCCAGACATCTTCAGGAGCGTAGATGAAGGGTGAGAGGTGAGTCCAACAGAGGGGACAGTTCATGATAGGAGCGCATTAAACAACCAGAGCTTCTTGGGCAGGGAAAGGAGGAGACACCACCAGCAGAGCTGTGCTTTACAAAGATTCATCAGAAGGGACACGGGGCGCTTGAGACTAAATGTTGGCTTCATTAAAAAACAATGGGGATAGAAATTTAAAAAACAATGATGTCAACTCACACTAACTAAAACGTAAGTCTCTGACGGGAATAGCCGTCTCTGCTCCGCCGGTGGGCATTTCACTGGCGCAACCCCCAGGAGAGCAGGTTGGCATCACCTGGTAAAGTTAAAGTCACACACACGGACTTACAGCTAAGCACCTGGGGTACAAGCGATAGGAAGGCTCCCACAGGTGCCCGAGAATGCTCAGGGCCCGCTTGGAAAGCAAACCACACAAATTGAGAATCAGAGTGCGCAGCAGCCGGAGAAAGGACGGCCTAACTCTGCTCCGCTTCTGCAGCGGGATCCCCCTCCTGAGGGAGAAGTCAGCAGCCAGGCTGTGGACAACGGACCACTGGGTGGATTCTCGGGGGTGGGCCATCAGACTGGGCGCCCTCGATCCCCTTACACACAGACCAAGACCTGCCAGACAGCAGTGCGCCGAAGACAGGCACGCAGGTGTAAAGCTTAGGAGCAAAGCGGAGCCGGGTGAATACGAGACGCAGGGCAGCAGCCGGTTCTCAGGGGAGGGGCCTGGGCAGGACGCAAGGGCAGACCGAGCAGCTGCAAAGGGCAGCGCGTGAAAGTTGCTCCGTGGTGTCTGACTCTTGTGTGGCCCCATGGGCTACACAGTCCATGGGATTCTCCAGGCCAGAATACTGGAGTGGGGATGGGAGAATAGAGAAAAATGGGGATTTATAGCTACATTAGTAGTTAAAATTTTGTCTTATTATCTAAGCATTAAAAATAAGAATAAATTATTCTTTATTTTAAACTATGGTTGCTTTGCAATGTTGGGTTAGTTTCAGGTATAAGTAAAGTGATTTCATATAGTTATTTAATATTCATTTTCAGATTATTTTCCTTTATAGGTTATTACAAGATATTGACTACAGTTCTGAAAATAAAATTATTCTTGGTACATACTTTCTATAGTCATTTTTCTTCCTCTATGTATCCATACTGGGTCAGGAGAATTTTTTGAAAGAATGGATTTTTAATATGATTATGTTGCTTAAAATGTTTTCTAAAATTACTTGTAACAGTCTTCAAATTACATTTTTAAATTGTTAACATTTCGCCTGAGTCCTCTCAATAGGGCATATTTTTAATTTAAAAATATTATCTCTATAGGAGTTGAAGTACCTGGTGAGCTCAGAGTAAATTCTGTGAAATGGAGAGTTTGCAGTTCTAGTATTTTNTGTTTTCTAAAATTAATTGTAACAGTCTTCAAATTACATTTTTAAATTGTTAACATTTCGCCTGAGTCCTCTCAATAGGGCATATTTTTAATTTAAAAATATTATCTCTATAGGAGTTGAAGTACCTGGTGAGCTCAGAGTAAATTCTGTGAAATGGAGAGTTTGCAGTTCTAGTATTTTGTCATCAAAATGTGGAGAGATTCCAGCAGCAATGTTGTCACAGATCCTTTTGCCTCCATTCAGGGTACCGTGTTTCAGCGCGTATTTTTTTCACAACAAAATATATCGAATACATCATCTCTATTCACGATTCTTTTGATGTTTTACTGAACATCAACTCTGTATCATCTTAGCCTGGGCCTTCTCTGGTAGGTTACATCCCTGTCCACATCCTCTATTTATTCGAATAAACATAGAAGCATCATGCAAAGATTCCTCCTGGTATGTCCAGACATGCCAAGGTTTAAATAAAAATCTCAAAATGAAAACAGAACTTCGCCCTACACCACATCCAACTCCCCCTGGCTTCCTTGATAAATTTCACCATCTTCCACTTGTAAACTTTGTTTGTAAATCATCACAATAGGTGAAAAATGTTCATAACTGACATTTTGTGGCTTCCATCCATTAAATGCTTCAATTAAAGATTTCCAACTAATTTTGTACAATCACATCCAACATTTAGAAGATTTGTTTATAACGAAAGCTCAGTACTATTAGAGGACAAGCGAGTTGATATTTTGAGTAAAGGCTCAAACATTTCTCAAATCTGGTTGATGATGGGAAAAAGGAAAGAGAGTTCCACCACGCTGACAGAATTAAACTGTAGGTTCTTTAGAATTTAACTTCATCACCAAGTTGTTTATTTCAAGTCAGTCTGGGCACACATAACCGATTTTGACAACTACTGCTTCTGTTCAGGTGGCAGATCTTGGCAGCTTGTTTCAATGCATCACCAAAACACAAGCCCATTTTTGCACTTAATTTACAAAAAAAAAGAGACATTGTTTTTTTTTCCCTTAATTTTTTATTGAGGTATAGTTGATGTACAATATTATGTAAGTTTTACATGTATCATATAGTGATTCACAATTTTTAAAGGTTATAATCCACTTTTTAAAAATTTCTTTTGATGTGGACCATTTTTCAAGGTCTTTATTGAGTTTGTTACAATATTGCTTCTGTTTTTTTGCTTTCGTTTTTCGGCCTTGAGCCCTGTGGGGTCTTAGTTCCTTGACCAGGGATTCACCCCACATTCCCTACATTTGAAGGTGAAGTCTTCACCACTGGACCACCAGGGAAAGCCCTTTAAAGGCTGTAATTCCTTTATAGTTACTGTAAAAGACTGGCTACCTCCCCGTGTCGTCCTTCTTTTATGGCAATAGCTTGTACCTCCTGCTCCCCTCCTGCATCGCCCCTGCCCTCTCCCCGTTAGTAACCACCGGCTTGCTCTCTATGTCTGTGAGTCTGTTCAAAGGACATTGCATTAACCATGACACCAGCTTCACCAAAGGATTGGCGTTTTACTAGCAACGGGAAGAGCTTCAAAAGCTTTATTTTGATGCCATAAATTAGATGAAAATGATTAAACTATCATTGGAATTAACAGGTTTTCTTTTTGAAGCCTCTGGGAAAGATGACATAAAACTGGAATAATTTAGATGATTCCAAGTTCTGGTAACGGAGCCAGCACACGCTCAGCTATCGCTCCAGGAAAAGGGGCGCTGCCTGCAGCAGGGGGCGTGGCCGCTGCAGCCCCCTACCCCCAGCCGTGGACTGGTCAGCTCACCTCTGACCTGGGCTGGGATGGAGGAGCCAGCAGGATTGAGGTCAGGCTGTCACGGGAGTGCTCACAGCGTCTGCCAAACCCCCACTCAATGCAGCTCCTGAGGGTGGAGTTGCATCTAAAGGGTGAAAAGTCTGGCACAGACGCTGAGAGAGGTCAGGAGGTGTCATCTCGGAGCGGGGACACCGATGGCCTCGGGGGTGCGTGAGGACCCCCTGGCCGTGTCCTCACCATCCCAGGGCAACTCCAGGGTTTGCCGTCTTGCAATTGTCATTGAATGCCTTTGAGGGCAGTTGAGAGGAGATTATTTTAATGACCCAGGAAGCCTGGGGGTGGGGGTGTTGTTGAGAAGGCCACACGCTGGCTGATGAACCACAGGGCCTTCAACTCTCCCATCAGGGGCATTTTCCATATGGTTTCTGCTCTGTTCCAGACCTGCCATCACTAGAAACAGGGCCCGGAGGTCAGAAGGGACCTAGCTGAGGCCTCAGAGCTGGCAAGAGAGAGAGTCGGGGGTCAGCCAGGTTCATAGGGAGGCTCATGACCCCAGTCTGCTTGATGGGGGGAGGATGCAAAATGCCACCAGGAAAGACAGAGCAAGAAGCAAAGACAGTGAACACCCAAGCTCGGTCCACCTCAGGCACGGAGAGACACTCCCACCCCACCCCCGCCTCCCTGAGCCGGACCTGCTTGTGCCCAGGTGGGCTGCAGAGACGTCCAGGCCACCATGGGGGTGCTGACCTCGGGATGATCTCCATGAAGGTGGGACACAGTGGTCCCGGGCCCCTCCCTGACATCCTGTCCAGCAGAGGGAGAGGTGTTAAGTCCGGCCACCCGCTCAGTAGCAGGAGCGCCTGCATCTCACGGGCCCCGAATGGGATGCAGAGAAGCCGCAGAGCCGGGGGCTCCTTCCAGGGCACGGGAGGCAGCCCTCATCCATCCGCGTCAGGCCGCGATGCTCTGTGTCCACGCAGCGACAGCCACGCAGAAGCCCAGAGCCTCGGCCCCAGCCGCAGGGGTTCCCGGGGGGCCCAGCAGCCCTGCTCAGCGCTCACACTCCGTGTGGTCCCTGCACACCATCTCGCACAGCGCTCACTCGGGCAGGCATGCCCGGCAGCAGTCACGTGCCCTTGGACTTTGGTGTCAAGGCATAGCTGGGGGCCCCAGAGCAGCTCAGGGGGCCTCACCGAAGGTCCCTTCATCGCCACGTGCGGCTGCTGTGGTGACGAGAGTGAGGCCAGGGTCTGGGCCCTCCTCCACGGCCTCCCGGGACCCTCAGACGCCAGGCTTCCAGGCATGTCCACCAGGACCATCTGATCCCCGAGCCTCAGGGACACTGGCTGGAGAAGACCCTCCCACCCCCTGGCTCGCACCCCTCTCCCCTGCTGAAAAGGTGCCACTTTGCAGAAAGCAATTCCTGGCCAGATCAGACACCCACTGTGCAGTGGGAACGAGAGAGCGCGGAGGAGAGCTGACGCCGAAACGTGATGAGCACACCCCCAGACCACGCGGCCGCCCCTCCCGCCACGCGCCCGACGAACGCGATGAGCACGGCCCCAGACGCGTCACGCGGCCACCCTGCCCGCCACGCGCCCGACGGGAGGCCCAGGCTTGATCTCCCCCGCGTCTCAGACACCACATCTGGCCTCCTGCTCGCCGTGTCCTCAGCTGTCCTCCAGGATGACTTATCAAAGCGCACAGGTACCCTCTGTCCACACGTCCGCTGGCGAGCACGTCTCCTGTGAGCGTCTGGATGCCGGCACAGGGGATAGAGATGCGGAGGCAGAGCAGGCTGGTCCTCGGGCCAGAGGCTGGGAGGGGCCTGAGGAGGCCCTGCGGAGGGACCCGGGTATGAGACCCACCTGTGCTGCGTCCACCTGCCCCAGGCCTCCTGCACCAGGGCTGGGCCCTCTGCACCCCCTCCAGCCATGCACCTGGCACCCACAAATATGCAGTGAACACTCGGGAGACACCCCTGATGCAGCGAGCAAGGTGACATCCCACTGGACTGCTGGGCATTCCTGATGCTGCACCGCCGGTGACTCGGTTAGAGCTGTGGACCAGCGGAAAAGATGAATCGCCTCCTCGGCCAGATGCACAGCTGGGCTGCATGCCACGTCCTGGGGGGACTGCAGACACCCTGGTGTTCCAGGTAGCTCTCAGAGGCCTGGAGGGATGGACAGACACACATTGTTCCAAATGAACAATTAGGTTGACCAACACCGGGTTAAGGAGAAGCATGGCAAGTGGGCTTGAAATGTGTCCTTCTTTCCTCAGACACTACCTGCTCACTCGTACGATTCCTAACTGCACGGATGTCGGCCCCCTGCTTAGCTTAGAGCTTGATTTAACTGTGCAAGCGATGCATCACCCAATCCAAATGTAACCGACCAGGACCCTCTGGGCCCTCCCTGTCCTCCACCTGACTCTTGCCTGTAGAAAGACTTTAGCCTCCGAGGCCTTTCCTGAGTTCCAAAGAGTAAATTTAATCAGAAAAGTGACAAAATGCAGAAACAAAGGGAAACAGTGAGCAAAACAAAATAGTAATAGTTACACCATCAAACAAAGTCAAGGATGTGTAGCTCCTCCTCAAAGACGATAGGTAATATTCTGAGCCACGTCCTGCGAGCTGTGTGGCAGATAATGAAACGCTCACGAGGTGGGAAACTGAATAACTGAATGCTGACCACCAGCACGCTGAGGACGCTGATGAGGCTGATGACGCTGACTCCCAATTACCTCACCATCAGCCAATCAGAAAAATGCTCACGAGCTGGCCACACCCCCTACAAGCCTCCTCCCCTCGCCCTGTCTTTACAACCCTTCCCCTGAAAGCCTTCAGGGACTCCGGGCCTTTTAGCACAGGCTGCCTGGACTCCTTGCTGGGCACCTACAATAAACGCTGCACTTTCCGGCGCCACAGCCTGGTGTCGGTAGATTGGCTTTAGGGCACACAGCAGAGCAGACCCAAGTTTGGTTCGGTAACGCAATCGCCTTAGTTCACAGATGAGGAAACTGAGGCCCGGAAGTGGGCAGTCTCACCCAGAGTCACAAAGAGCTTTCCCCAAGAGCTGGATCCAGAGAAAGGTACACCCTCGCCAGTGTTCACTGCAGCCAAGACGTGGAAGCAACCTGAGTGCCCGGCAGCACAGGGACGGCTGAAGACAGTGCGGTACACACGCACCATGGAATAGTACTCAGCCATAAAAAAGGGCAAAATAACGCCCTGTGCAGCACCACGGATGGACCTGGAGACTATCACCCCGAGCAAAGTCAGTCAGACAGAGAAGGACTCACATCATATGATATCACTTATATGTGGAATCTAAAAAAAATTGTACAAATGATCTCATTTACAAAACAGAAATAGAATTACGGATACAGAAAACAATCTTATGGTCTGGGGGGTAAGGGGAGAGAGCAATAAATTGGGAGATTGGGACTGACATATACCCACTACTGCATGTAAGCAGATGGCTGATAAGGGCCTACTGTGAACCCCCTGGTGGCTCAGACGGTAAAGAGTCCAACTGCCAAAGCAGGAGACCTGGGCTCCACCCCTGGGCTGGGAAGACCCCTTGGAGAAGGGAATGGCAAGCCACTCCAGCACTCCTGCCTGGAGAATCCCGTGGGCAGAGGAGACTGCAGGCCAGCCCCTCCCCTGTACCTGCCCTGGCAGGCCCCGCGTGGGGCCGCTGACTGCACAGCAAATCCAGCCCTGGGGGTGACCCGCGCCACGGGGGTCCGAGGGCGCCCCCTGCAGGTCAGGGTGAGCAGTGGGGTCTCGGGCCTGAGGCAGCAGCTGGACCCACGTGATGCTGCTCCAGCTCCGCCCGTTCTGTCTCCCGACGCTGGAGCCTGGAGCCGGCTGTTTTTGTGAACACCACTCTCCCTTCCCCGACGATGACTCTTCTGTAGTTTAAACAGCCATGATTTCTCTTTTATGCCCTGGCATTTGTTTTCCCAGAAGATGATCATCCATTCACAGAGTAGTAATGATCTATTAATATGGAAAGATGGGAGAGAGAGCTGGGGTTATGAAAGAACACACATTTTTATTCAAATACATTACATGGATGTTTGATTAAAATGCTCCTCTTGGAATGGACACTTAGTCACAGCCCTCTCTGGGCACCTGCTACCAATCCCCCTCCTTTATTACGGCCACGCCGAACAAAAGGGCTATTCAGAACGCAGGCTATTTGCAAGCCCAGGACCCTAGCATTCTCATCGCTTGCTTCGTTTGATACATCTCGCCCCCACATATGCTTCTTCCAAAATGAGTCAGACGCGCGGGCTGGTCCAGAGGGAGGGGGAGGCACTCTGCCCCCGGGTCCCGCTGCTCACCAACCTCCTCCTGGCCAGAGTCTCGCAACTGAGGACCTGCGTCTCCGCAGACCTTTTCCAAGACTCCTTCCCTGACCACGGCAGCCACGCTGCACTCAGGAGACCCCTCCCCTCCTCCAGCCCCCCCCCCCCCCCCCCCCCCCCTACCACGGCAGCCACGCTGCACTCAGGAGACCCCTCCTCTCCTCCAGCCCCCACCCCTGCCCCCGTCCCAGAGTGCGGCCCTCCCATCAGACGCGCCACAGCCCTGCTGGCCATTACTTGGTGGAAATCAGGAAGCTCTGATGCTCAAGGAGGCCTGGGTTCGAGGCCTGCCTCCTCGGTGAGGGGCAGGTGCGGTTTACACAATTTCGCCAAGGGCGGCGTCCTGACATGAAGCCCCCACTTGGCGACACTGTTGAGAGCGCAGAGTGCTGGCGTAAGGCTGTCTCCATGGCCCTGCCGAGGACGGAACGGCCCCCAGCTCTGTCTCCAGCCCCAGAACACGGGGTCTCCCACTGACGTGCAACCACGGGTGTAACCCACCCAGCCGCCAGCTTCGGCCCCAGGCAGCCACAGGCAAGGCCAGGGGTTTAGGCTGGGGACAGACACTCCCCCAGGCTCGGGTGGGCTCCCAGCCTCTGCCGAGGAAGTGGGTCTCAGAGAACTGGAGGCCGCCCGAGGGCACACACCCCAGCAAGGATGGGGGCGGGGGTGCGGCTGGAGCAGGTCACTGGGGGAGCGCCGGCTCGTAAGTGGCAGCGTCTGGACTTGAACTCAGCCGCCTGGCCCCGTGGTGCTGCGCTGCCCGGGAGGAGATGATGCCCGTAAATGCTCCCCTGGCGGCGCAGTGGTAAATCACCCAGCCGCCAAAGCGGGAGACACAGGAGGCACAGGTTCAACCCCCGCGTCGGGAAGATCCCCTGGAGGAGGAAATGGAAACCCGCTCCAGTATTCCTGCCTGGAGAATCTCACGGACAGAGGAGCCTGGCGGGCTACGGTCCATGGGGTTGCAAAGAGGCGCACAAGACTGAGCGCGCGCGCGCGCACACACACACACACACACACACACACACACGCACACACCCCCGCCACGCAGCACGTGGCCGCTCCTCAGCCAGCGTTGCTTCCCTCCCCTTGGCCTTCCACACACCCCTCCTGCCCATCCATCAGACAGCCCCTCCGAGAGGCTGCTGGGGTACTGAGAGGCTGTTCCTTCCCCCAGGTCGGAGTTCATGCCCCACGACTGAAGCTTAGCTAGGGGCCCGTGTCACGCGCAGCCCCGAGGCCCAAGTCCTGGCCAGAGCACTCTTGGGCCACCCAGTCCTGGGGTCAGGAGGCCGCTGTCCCAGGCCTGCCCTAGTCTGGTGGCCGGGACAAGCCCTTCTGTTCCATCAGTCTCCTTATGTACAATGGAGAGCTTGGACTGGATAACTTTATGTGACCCCTCCCCGGTCACCTAGGGACTGGTGTCATCTGCCAGAGGACCCCCCCCCGGCTCCCTCCCGCCAGGAAACCTCTCCCCAGGCAACCTCCCCACCAGGCGTCTTCCCCCAGGTACCCTCCCCCAGGGAGCCCCTCCCTCTCCGTCCTGCTTGGAACACCCTGCACCCCAGTGCAGAGGCCCCTGGAGCAGGAGCCCGGGGGGCCCCTGGGCCGCAGCCCTGCTCGGCCTGTACACGCGGCAGCCCTCTTCAGGCCCTGCCCTCACAGACGGAGGCCAGCTCCCGCCTCTTCACACATTTTGCAGCGTTCCCTTGCCATTCTGTAGCTGGGGACCCCAGGGTGTGAGGTCCCGGGCTCACGTCTGTCGCATGTTCTCACTGACACTCACTCACGGCCTGTGTNGCAGCCCTGCTCGGCCTGTACACGCGGCAGCCCTCTTCAGGCCCTGCCCTCACAGACGGAGGCCAGCTCCCGCCTCTTCACACATTTTGCAGCATTCCCTTGCCATTCTGTAGCTGGGGACCCCAGGGTGTGAGGTCCCGGGCTCACGTCTGTCGCATGTTCTCACTGACACTCACTCACGGCCTGTGTTCTCCCGGTGTGACGGTAGACTGTCACCGTGCTGGCGGTCTCAGTGTCTGGGGGCCCAGGAGGCTTCGAGGGGGCTCCCCATCCCCCACGGGGGGGTCACTGTCTCTCTTCAGGAGCCTGGGGTGGTGCTGAGCTCGGACCTCAGGGCCCAGGTCGGCTGAGGTCAGATGGGGCTCAGGCCCCGCCTTGCTGGGGCTTCGCGCAGGGAGGCGCGGGCCCCGGGGCAGCGCTGCCGCAGGCTCAGCGTCTCACCCACCCTCTGTCGGTGTTCCCAAGTCTTTTCCCTCCTACTTCTCCCTTTGTCCTGAAATGCACCAAAAACTGTCTGCGCGGAGGCCCGCTTCCAGTTAGGGTGTAGGAGATAAAGGCCTTTACTCTAGGGAAACAGCAAGAACACACACACAAACTGCAGAATCATACTGGATAAGCCTTCAAAGCTACAAACGCAAGACACTCCAAATGAAGCAAATTCCAGATAGAGACAGGGCCTTCACAAGCCCCCGAGGCTGGGCCTCACTCCTCGGCCTGCCCCAGACGAAGACGTTCCAAGGCACGAGGAGGCGCGAGCAGAACGTCCAGCCCTTTGGGCTCATGTGAGACTAGATTTTTTTCTTTAATTTTTACTGAAACATTGTTAATTTACAATGTTGTGTTACTTTCAAGTGTACAGCAAAGTGATTCAGCTATATATATATATATATAACATACAAACATAACATTGCATATACGTATATAATATATACATTATATAATATATATAATGTCTACATATGTGAATGTGTACCTATGTTACATATATATGCATATTATATATGTATTATATATATAATTTGTGACCCCATGGACTGTGACCTGTCAGGCTCCTCTGTCCATGGGGATTCTCCAGGCAAGAATACTGGAGTGGGTTGCCATGCCCTCCTCCAGGGGATCTCCAGGTTTCCTGCATCGCAAGCGGATTCTTTACCAGCTGAGCCACCAGGGAAGTCCACGTGTTTGTAATATACATATATATTTATAATACATATGTGCTAAGTCACTTCAGTCGTGTCCAATTCTTTGCGACCCCATGGACCGTACCTCACCAGGGTCCTCTGTCTGTGGGATTCTCCAGGCAAGAATACTGGAGTGGGTTGCCATGCCCTCCTCCAGAAGATCTTCTTGACCCAGGTATTGAACCCGTATCTGTTACATTTCCTGCATTGGTAGGTGGATTCTTTACCACCAGCGCCATCTGGGAAGTCCATAATACACAGAAGTATATATACATATATACGTGTGTATATATATCATGATGACAGACCGGAACTTGAAAGAGCCCCAGAGGTACAACAATCCCCATTCCCTGGCAACCCTAAGTTAGAGGCAGCTGGGGGGAGGCTGGAAAGCAGAGCGCCATTTTAAAATTCCACCATGTTTAGATCCCAGGGCCCTCCTGGGGATGAGATGGTGTCTGACTGGATTCTCAAAAGAGGTGAAACCACAGGTGAACTAGAACCAGTCAAAGCTGTAACAAATCCCCAGAGAGCTCAATTCCTGATAAGACCACAGGGATCGCCCCCCTCAGGAAGACGCAAGAGGAACTGGAGCTTGGGGCTGAGGGCAGAGAGAGGGCTCCGTGGGCCCCGGTACCTGCAGGAGAAAAGAGTCTGCGCTCAGCACATGTGACACCACAGATGAGCTGAGGCCAGCCCCACTTCACTTGGTCTCTTGGTTGAAAATGACCAATAATCAAGAGAAAAAACAGTTCGTAGAAATGCCCAGATGACCCAGATGTTGGAATTAGCACACAGCAACTTTACATTTTTATTACAAGTTTGGTAAATAATTTAGAAGAAAATATGAATCCAGAAGGAATGAGCGGAGATTATCGACGCATGAAGCAAGGCCCTTATCCCATCATGGCTACAAAATACACGACAAGCAGAGCACAACGGGACGGGCGTCCCAGCGACTCACACACTGTACAGTCTCCCGGTGTCCACTGTGCCCGAGGCGGGATCACTCATGTACTCATCTGCGCCAGGTCCAGGTTATGGCTCTGGGGTCTTTCACCACAGCGCACGGACTCTCTAGCTGTGGGGTGGGGGCTCAGCTGCTCTGTGGCATGAGGGACCTCAGTTTCTTGACCAGGGATCAAACCTAAGTCCCCTGCACTGCAAGGCAGATTCTTAACCACTGGACCACCAGGGAAGTCCCAAGGTGGTATAATATGAAAGAGGTGCAGATTGTGAGCTTTTAAGGATTTGTGTTGCGATACCCAGAACTATCACTTTAAAAGAAAGAGGTGCTGAAAGGTCAAGAGAGGAAATTCAATAGAATATTCTAAAATATTCAGTGAATTCAGGAGAAAGCAGTAAAGAAGCAGAGGACAGATGGCACAAATAGAAAGCAAATAGCAAGAAAGTAGATGTGAGCTCAACTTGATCAGTAATTTAATTAAATGTAAGTGGAATAAACACTCCAATGAGCAAGCAGGATTGTCAGATGGTATAGAATTAGAAGCAAGTAAAACCGTAGGACAAAATCTCCTAACATCATGTAAAAAGTTTGAACAAAGTATCAGCAAACCAAAACCTGTGTGTGTATGCATGTTATAAACAAGTGGGATTCGCTCAAAGGGCAAGGTTGGTTTAGCATTTAAAACTCCATGTAATTCATCAAATCAACAGAATGAAGCAGAAAAGAATGATCATCTCAATAGCTGTAGAGAAAGCATTTGAGAAGATTCGACACCTGCTCACGGAAACAGCTTTCCATAGAAAAGAAAGGCCTTATCAAAATGGAGCAGAAGAAGCACCTCCAATCTAATACAGAGCACACGAAACCCTACAATGTCACCCTTGATGATGAAATATTGAATATGTTACTAAGATTAGGAACAAGGCAAGATGCCCTCCTTCACTGTTTCCACTTGGCATCATCGAGGAGGCCCTACCCTAGATAGTGAGGGAAAATAAGAAGAGAAATGAAAGGCAAAAAGGCTGGACAGCAAGAAGCAAAATTGTCTGTATGCGCCAATATGACCGTGTATAAGGAAATAAGGAATTTATGGCAAAAACAACTAAAAGTAGCAAGCCAGTTCAGCAAAACTGCAAGATATAAAGTCATATACAAAAACTAACTTTATTTCTATATATTACTAGTAAACAATTGGAAATGAATATTTTAAATAGCATTTATAATAGGATCAAAACATGTCAAATGCCTAAGAATCCATCTAATAAAAGATACGGAAGATCTCTACACTGTAAGCATAAAACACATTGAGAGGAATTAATGTTTTCAAAGCCTTGTGCAATTCTCATAGATTAGAAAATGCAATTTTGTTAGCATGTCAGCTTTCCTTAAACTGGTCTATAAAGGCCATCCAATCCCAGTAAAATTCCAGCAGGCTTTTTACAGAAATTGAAAAGCTAATTCTAAAATTAATCTGAAAATGTAAAGAGCCTAGAATATCCAAGAAAATCTTTGGGAAAAAACCAATAAAGTTCGCAGGCACTGTCTAATATCAAGATTTACCATTGATGCTGTTGTTCAGTCGCTAAGTCATCTACGACTCTTTGCAACCCCATGGACTGCAGCATGCCAGGCTGCCCCGTCCTCCACTGTCTCCCAGAGTTTGCTCAAGTCATGTCCATTGAGTTGGTGATGCTATCCAACCAAAGTTGCAATAATTAAGACTTTGTAATAATAGTACAAAGATAGACAAACAGATCAATGGTGTGGAACAGAGTCTACAAATTGATTCACACATGTAGAGTCAACTGAGGCACCAGGGGAATTCAGCAGACAAAGGAGAGCCTTCTCAACACACAGGAGTGAAACGAGCTGACAGTATGGAAAACTAAACTTCAGTCCCTCCCCCATCACACACACGCGCATTCACTCAAGGCGCATCCTTGACTAAGAGGAGAAAGGCAGAACAATGAATCTTCTAGAAGAAAATGTGAGAAAACAGCCTCACTACTTTGCAGCAAGCAAATATTTTTTAGAGAGGACACAAAGTAGTCATAAAGAAATGTATAAATTTAATGTCATCAAAATTTAATTTCACCAAAATTTAAAGGTTCTGCTCATCAAAGACACTTATAAGTGAAAACCAGCCCATGGATCACAATATACATTTCTGACCAAAAAGACTCATAAGTTTTATATATAAAGAGCTGCCATAAATCAATAACAAAGAGGCAATCCAATTAAAACTGGGCAAGCAACGTGAATGGGCAACTGACGCAAAGAGATGTACTCATGGTCAATAAGTACAGGCAAAGTGTTCAAACTCATTGCCTTATATGCACAATGAGATACCGTTTCTGACTCACTGGAAGAGTTAGAAAGAAAGACTGACAGCAACAAGCTTTAGCGAGGATGAGGAGCCACTGGGACTCTCATATTCCTCCAGGTGGGAATGTAAAATGATTAAACCATTTTAGAAAGCTGTGTGCTGGTGTATACTGAAATTAAGCTTACATTTACCATATGACCCGGCAATTGCACTGCTAGGAATGTACCTCAGAGAATGCATATGGCCACCAAAAAAGAAATCATGATAATAGCTAGAACCTGGAAACAGTCCAAACGCCCATCCACAGGGGAATGGATGAGCCGTCTGCCATCCATCCACACAGGCCGTGTTTGGCAGAGACAGAGAACAGCCCACAGACGTCGTGTTGAGTGAAAGAGCCGGACCCCCCGGAACACAGCCTGCAAACTTCCTTCCACAGGTGGTCAGGAGCCTGAAAAACTGGCCACGTGAGATGATGGGGCTGACTGGCCTAGGGCATCACCCACTACAGGGCGGGGTGGGGGGTCTCCAGACAGGACGTGAACTCCCCAACAGCACCACTCAGGGCTTCCTTTCTCCATACATCTGGAATGGGGAGTCTGACCCTCCCAATGGGACAGGATGTGACTCGGGTCACAGGTGGGTTCTGAATCTCAAGGGTAGACTTGGTCCTCAGCTTCCCCGTGTCTAAAACAGAGAGGGAAGGATGAGCAGAGACCAGATGCTCACAGTGCTTACCCCATGGGCACACAGGGCCCCTCTGGCAGCACCCTGCCTGGGACGGGGACACAGGACCCTGTCTGGGGCAAATCACAAGACTTGCCGAAGCAACGACCTCAACCCCATCACAAAGGCCAGCGCGCCACTCCTGCAGTCTGCCTGACCCACACCTGTCTGACTGCATTCTATGACCAACCACGGTGCCAGCGAGACCCCGGTCACCTTTCCTACCACCTACAAGGCCTCCACCCACCGGGGTCAGAATCTGCTCTGGGCCCAAGTCGCACTGAGGACTCACACCCCCAGAAAGGGCAGAGACTGCTGCCCTCTGTCCAATCCCACGTGTCCAGCCGTGTCCCCTTGACTCTGGGTCATTCCTGGGCCTGCGACTGTGATTAGTTTTTTTTCTGTAGAGAAAATGGATTTAAATTTAATTGTCGCTTGAAAGAGAAGGGGTGGGGTGGGGCAGCTGGGGAGGAGGGACTGGAACAAAAGGAGAAAAGCAGGGACCTGATCAATTGTTTCAATTTAAAGAGGCTGCAGTCAAATGGCTGGAAGACAGAGTTATGTGCCTCCCGAAAATGCGGCAATAAATAAGGGAAATCACCCAGAACAAATAGCGCCAGCTGTTTAGATGAAAGAGGAGCCAGGAAATGTGAAGAATGGACGATCGCAGCCAGAAATGACAGGCAGGGCCAGCAGAGCTGGGGGTGGGGAGCAGAGACCCTCGGGCAACCGCCCCGTCCTGGGGAAAGCCAGAGTCCTGGATGCTCTGCTTAGGGACCCGCTAGCCTCTCAGCCTGGGGTGCCCTGGGAGGGGGGGTTTGGGGAGCAGAGAGTCCTTGGGGGGAAACTGCCCGGCCAGGACACTGCGGTACAGACAGATCGCAGCCAACACTCATTCATTCAACTGACACCCATGAGCTCCAACAGCTCATATCTCATCTTCACGCGGCTCCGCTTTAGGCGAGGAATTCATGCTAAGGGGAGGCAACTGGTCTACCCAAGGTCACAGAGCATCTGACCCCATGCCCTGCCTGGATGCCCTCCCTGATGAGGCACTTGGCCCCTGAGATCCCAGAAGAGGCCAGGTCAGGTTGAGCAGGACTTCAGCACCCAGCACGTTAGGTCTGCAGGACACTCCTCCCTTCCTCACCTGGGTTCAGGAGTGTTACACAAAAGGAAGTCCCTCCATGTGGAAGCGTGAGAGGTAGAGAAGAGCCATTCCCACCGGTCAGCTATGAGCAGTGGCTAGATGGAAAGAACAGCCATGGGCAAGTCACGCATGGAGCCTCAGTTTTCCCATCTCTGAAATGGGAACAATACAATCCCAAGTTGAAAGTGGTCACAGAAATCACCAAACTCAAACCCTTAGACCATGATTACTAGGCTCTCTTTACACTCCATTGAAGTCAGAAGCTCACTGAATCCCTATATGATCCTATTATCCCCACCCTGGATCTGTGGGGTTAAAATTTTTCTTTATATTGAGCCTAAAATGCTCTGTCTTCCCCTGAAACCACTCAGAATGCATGCAGTTTGGAGCAGTTCTCTCTAAGCCTTCACCACCCTCCCTGAGTCTCCCTCCCATGCTCCATAAAATGCCTGGATTCCCAGCCTAGGTACACATCAAGGGCAAACACTCTGAAGAATCACCAGTCACTTAGAATGATCATCTCATCCTTGCCTGAGGGCAAACAATTTTTTCCAAAATGTTTTCTGCCTCCATCATAAACTGCTGGGTAATGAGGATGCTGGTCAGCGTCCAGCCCTAGTGTGCTGTGCAACATGGGGCAAGATACACTAGCCTCTCTGTGCCTCAGGAACCCCACACGAAAAGCAGGTATGATATTATCTCCTCAGAGAATTTTTGTAAGGATTAAATGAGTTAATTTAGGAAATGTTTTCAATAGTGACCAGAGAACAGCTGGCACAATAAAAATGTTAACAGTCACCACCATCATCACCACCACCATCACCAGCATCATTACAATCATCACCACCATCACCATCCTCATTACCACCATCATCACCACCACTGTTACCATTAACACCATCACCACCATCACCATCACCATCATCACCACTACCGTCGTCATCACCACCATCACAATCATCATCACCATCACTGTTGTCAACATTACCACCACCACCATCACCATCACCATCACCACCACCATCATCACCACCATCATTGACATCAACATCACCACCATCACCACCATCATCACCACCACCGTCATCATCACCACCACCATCACCCTGATCACCACCATCATCATCACCACCATTACAATCATCACCACCATCACTATCATCAGCATCACCACCACCACCATCACCACCATCATTACCATCAACACCATCATTGACATCAACATCACGACCATCATCACCACCACCACCATCAGCACCACCATCACCACCATCACCACTACCGTCGTCATCACCACCATCACAATCATCATCACCATCACTATCATCAGCATCACCACCACCACCATCACCACCATCATCATCACCATCATCACCACCATCATTACCATCAACACCATCATTGACATCAACATCACGACCATCATCACCACCACCATCATCAGCACCACCATCACCGTCATCACCACCACCATCATCATCACCACCACCATCATCACCACCACCATCACCAGCATCATTACAATCATCACCACCATCACCATCCTCATTACCACCATCATCACCACCACTGTTACCATTAACACCATCACCACCATCACCATCACCATCATCACCACTACCGTCGTCATCACCACCATCACAATCATCATCACCATCACTGTTGTCAACATTACCACCACCACCATCACCATCACCATCACCACCACCATCATCACCACCATCATTGACATCAACATCACCACCATCACCACCATCATCACCACCACCGTCATCATCACCACCACCATCACCCTGATCACCACCATCATCATCACCACCATTACAATCATCACCACCATCACTATCATCAGCATCACCACCACCACCATCACCACCATCATTACCATCAACACCATCATTGACATCAACATCTCACCACCATCATCACCACCATCATTACCATCAACACCATCATTGACATCAACATCACGACCATCATCACCACCACCACCATCAGCACCACCATCACCGTCATCACCACTACCATCGTCATCACCACCATTACAATCATCGCCACCATCACTGTCGTCAACATCACCACCACCACCACCATCACCATCACCACCATCATTACCATCAGCACCACCATCATCATCACCATCATCACCACCATCATCATCACCATCATTGTCTTCAGCATCATCACAACCATCATACTATGATGATTTTGTTGTTGTTTACCATCTTTTTCACCCATCAAATGAGATTGTAATAGGTTCTCTGAAAGGGATCCTCCTGTTCTGGAGCTGAGACTCTTGCTCTCAATCCTTCACACATTTCTGCTGTCAAGTCACTGCTGCATTGCAGACTTCTGAGAGGTCACTTGTCCCATTGGTGTAATTGACCTAAACAGCCTTAATGAACTCGGTGCCTCCCCATCCCGCCCTCAGGATGTAAAGGGCTGCTCCATCTCCGCTCATCCCTGACACAATGGCCTTCTCTGGGCAAGTGTCAGTCAGACGAGATTGGTGACATACATCTCATTGGCAATTTCATTTAGGCAGTCCAGCTCCACCTTCATGTCTATAAACCCAAGGTAATTGCTGGGCTGCCGCAGGGCCACCCTGCTCACATAAGAAGGGGAACATCTTATGTTTCCATAACAACCACCTGACCCATCTGTTCACAGGCTCTCTCCAGCACGCTGGGGATTTGGGACCCTCACTATCATGCCAGGACCCAGGTCTATCATCTCTCTCCTGGGCCACCCTCCACACTGCCATCCTCCAAGTTAGATTTATAAAAGGCAAATGTGATCAGATCACTCAGCATTTAAAGACTTCAGAGCTTTCCACTGCCTACAATACAAAGCCCAACCCACTCAGTCTGAAACCAACGACCCCAGGTTATGTCCCTGAATCTCAAGGGTCTTCAGCCCCATCTTCTGCTAATTTCCTGCTCCACCTTCAGGATCCTTCTGCATTCCATGCCAACCCTGTGTGTTCTCTTCTTTCTGATCAGGAGGCCCGTTTCCCAGCCCCTTTCCTCCCCGACCAGCACTCAGGCATCTCTTAGAGCCCAGCTTACACAATTCACCTCTTCTGGGAAGCTCTCCTGATTCCCCAGCAGACATGCCCTTCATCTGACCCCACAACACCAACCTCATTTGCCAGTATGTCTGTTTACAGATTGGTCTTCACCAAGTATGCTCTGAAAGACTTAAGGGTAAGAACCACAGCGGAGCTGTCTCTGAATCCTGGAGCCTAACACAGAAGGATGCTCAAGAAGTGTTTAATAATAAATGCCTGAATGGATGGATGGGTGATGGTTGGTGGATGGATGGGTGGATGGATGGCGGATGGATGCCTGGGTGGATGGATGGATAGGTGGATGAACAGATAGATAGTAGCTAGACAGATGGATGGGTAGATGGTGGATGGATGTTCAGGTGGATGGTGGATAAAAAGATGGTGAATCAATGGATGGACAGTGGATGAATGGATTCATGTTATCAGCAAGGATAAGTGTGCCTTCTGCTGGGTTCTTGGGCAATCAAGACTGCCTCTGACTGAGACAGGGTGGGGCTGGAGCTGGGTCACCAGGCTGCTTCAGGATCCACTTTAAGGTTCATGGATGGCTGGGTGGATGCGTGAGTGAATATTTTTAAACTCAATTTGAGAATGGCTTTTCCTTTAGTAAAGACCTTATGCCTCTTTGTTTGTTTATCACCTGACTGAGTGTGTTTGATCTGCTATGTGTTTGTTTTATGCTTTTTGACTTCTATGCTTATTTCTTGCGTTCTTTCATTTCTGAAAAAAAAAAAATTATATGTGTTGATAGTGGTCATCTGGGGCTTTCATTCTTAACCAGTGATTCCGAAAGGATCAGTCCTGCTTTTAATTCTTTCAGACTCTGCCTTTGTGTTGTTAGGATTATTCTTTAGTCTGCAAGTCTCTGAGGTCAAAGGCAGAAATGAACCTTTTTCTTTTGACTCCTCCTTTTTAAGAAAAATGTATTGAACACACTCCCTTTGGGGCCTGTCTGCCCAGGCTGGTGGAATCATCCAGAAAGATTCAGCACTGAGGGCCCGATCCGGGGAGGCAGCTGGGAGGAGAGGCTGCCATGGTTCTGAAACCCAGCGCTTGGGAATCCCTTCTCATCCAGTCTCTGCACGTGCCTGCCGTCAAGACTTGGGTCAGCTCTGGCCCCCATGGGTCTGCAGACAGCAGAGCGGTTTGTACTTGGGGAGGCTGACGTCCCTGCACCCAAGTCTGGGTCTCTGAACTTTGCTATAGCAGCCACGCATTTTGAATGAAAAAGCACGTGAGTAGTTGAAGGCCGTTTTGCCCATTGTTAAACCAACAGAAGCCCCACGCTGGCTGTCATGTGCGGGCAGGGTGCTCAGATCTCTGGAGGAGGACCACGCTCCATGAAAAAAACATTCCAAGGCCAGAGCGGGAGCAGCCGTGTCTGTGTGCCTACCCCTCCCAGCGGGGGCCTGGCTCCTTCACACACAGCCTGCCATTTCACTCCCCCCCATAGCCCTGGGACTCGCGCCCCAGCGCCTAGGTGGGGGGCCCAAGAAAAGATAGGACCCTCTCCACAACGGAGCAATGAGCCAGAAGCTGGGACTCCAGTCCCCAAGTGTGCGACCCAGTCCCTGCGATCTCAGACACCCCAGGGCTTGTCCTGCGGGGTCCCCTTGCCCTCTCTGCCCACAGTCATGAGGCCCAGGACCCCTCACCCCCTGCTCCGATGTGCCCAGCGGGCCCCAGGGTCTTGCCCTGGACTGAATGAGGCCCCCTCCCCAGGCACGCTCCTCCCTGCCTGCCTCAACCGTAGTGTTCCCCTGGCCTCAAACATTCCCCCCTTCCTCCCCCGCCTCTGTGGATCCTACACGTCCTTCAAGGTAGAGGTGTGGATGCTCTGAGCACAGGCCTCTGGGAGAGACCTGAGCTGAGGTCCCAGCTTGGCTCCCTTCCTGCTGGGGGACCAGGAGCAACTTCCGGAATGCCCGCGAGCCCCACTTCCTCAGTGGCCCGGGGGTTAGGACTCTGGCTCGCTGCACGGGGCAGGGGTTTGGTACTTTGTCAGGGAACTAAAAGCCCATGGGCCATGTGGCACGGCCAAAAAAACATTTCTTTGGAAACTCATCAAGTTTACCATCTTAACTGATTTTAAGTGTAAAAGTCAATGGCAGTAAGCAGAGTCATATCATCCTGAAACAGATCTCCAGAACCTTCCAATCTTGCAAATCTGAAACTTCTATAGAAATTAAATAACATCTCCCCCTCCCCTCCAGCCCCTCATAGTAATCATTCATTCTCTTCTGCTTCTATGAATTGGACTACTTTACATCATTACATCATTCATATCAGTGGCATCATAGAGTATGTGTCTGTTTGTGACTGGCTTAGCTCACTTAGGATGAGGCCCTTGAGATGTACCCATGTTGTCGTATGTGACAAAATCTCCTTCATTCTGGGGGTGAAAATGCTCCATCATACGTGTGGACCACACTTTGTTTATCCATTCAACCATCAGTGGAAATTTAGGTTGCCTCCACCTCTTGGCTACTGTGAATAATGCTGCTCTGAATATGAGTGTGCAAATATCTCTTTGGGACCCTGCTTTCAATTATTTTGGGTTTATACCCGGAAGTGCTGCTGTCCATGGGGTCACAAAGAGTCGGACACAACTGAGCAACTGAACTGAATTGAACTGACCCAGAAGTGAAATTTCTAGATCATATGACAGCTCTATTGTTAATTTTTTTTAGACATTCCACACTGATCTTCATAGTTAGGTCACCATTCTACAGTCCCACCCACAGTACACAGGGCTCTGATTGCTCCACATATTTCCTCACCAACACTTTTTTCCTGCTGTTCTTGTAGTTTTTTAAACAGTAGCCATCCTAACGAGTGTGAGCTGGTATCTCAGTGTGGCTTTGCTTTGCATTTCTCTGATGGCTAATGATATTGGAAATCTTTTCATAGGCCTGCTCACATTTGTATATCATCTTTGTAGAAATGTCTACGCAAGTCCTCTATTTGTTTTGTTTCAGTTTTTATTTTTTTAAGCGTGATAACACATTTACAGGGGACTTGTAAATACAGAACAAAGCTACATATAGCTCCACTGTATATTACAGTTTTTAAGTAGTAATAATTTTAACTAAAAATTTTAGTTGGACTGTCAATATCAAACTCTCAAAAATGAATAGAATGAATAGCCTCTGTCCATTTTTAAAACTGGGTGATTTGGGACTTCCCTGGTGGTCCATTGGCTAAGAATTCATCTTCCAGTTGGGTGGACAAGGGTTCGATCTCTGGTTGGGGAACTGAGCCCACGCGCCACAACTAGAGAGACGCCCACACACAGCAATGAAGATCCCGCGAGGAGCAACTAAGACCCGGCGCAGCCCTCAATAAATATTTTCCTGCAAAACGGGATGATCTGATTTCTGTTGTTGTTAAATTGTGGGAGTTCTTATATATTCCATATATTAAGCCCTTGTAAGATATATGATTTGCAAATATCGTCTCTCGTTCCATACACTACTTTTTCACTTTGTTGACTGTGTCCATTGACGTACAATAGAGTATATGCTTGATGTAGTCCCATTTGCCTAGTTTTGCTTTTGTTCCTGGTTGCCTGTGCTTCTGATGTCATCTCCAATAAATCACTGCCAAGTTCAATGTTATCAATCTTTTCCCCTATGTCTTCTTCTAGGAGTTTTGTAGTTTTAGGTGTTATGTCTAGGTTTTTAATCCTTTTTGAGTTAATTTTTGTACATGTTGTAAATTAAGGGTGTGACTGGTGATAGAAGCAAGGTCCGATGCTCTAAAGAGCAATATTGCATAGGAACCTGGAATGTTAGATCCATGAATCAAGGCAAATGGGAAGTGGTAAAACAGGAGATGGCAAGAGTGAACGTCAACATTCTAGGAATCAGCAAACTAAGATGGACTGGAATGGGGGAATTTAACTCAGCTGACCATTATATCTACTACTGCGGGCAGGATCCCTTAGAAGAAATGGAGTAGCCCTCATAGTCAATGAAAGAGTCCAATACGCAATACTTGGATGCAGTTTCAAAAATGACAGAATGATCTCTGTTTGTTTCCAAGGCAAACCATTCAATATCACAGTAATCCAGGTCTATGCCCCGACCAGTAATGCTGAAGAAGCTGAAGTTGAACGGGTCTATGAAGACCTACAAGACCTTTTAGAACTAACACCCAAAAAAGATGTCCTTTTCATTATAGGGGACTGGAATGAAAAAGTAGGAAGTCAAGAAACACCTGGAGTAACAGGCAAATTTGGCCTTGGAGTACAGAATGAAGCAGGGCAAGGCTAATAGCGTTCTGCCAAGAGAATGCACTGGTCATAGGAAACACCATCTTCCAACAACACAAGAGAAGACTCTACACATGGACATCACCAGATGGTCAACACCGAAATCGGATTGATTATATTCTTTGCAGCCAAAGATGGAGAAGCTCTATACACTCAGCAAAAACAAGACCAGGAGCTGACTGTGTCTCAGATCATGAACTCCTTATTGCCAAATTCAGACTTAAATTGAAGAAAGTAGGGAAAACCACTAGACCATTCAGGTATGACCTAAATCAAATCCCTTATGATTATACAGTGGAAGTGAGGAATAGATTTAA